>DVWF01000010.1:0-14752 GCA_018234925.1 Junonia litoralis
TTCGGATAATGTTGAAAAAAATGGAATCGAAATTAGCAATGAATATGTCGAAAATGGAACAAATAAATTAATTGTTAAATGTAAATTCTGCGGTTCTAAAATATTGGACAAGAAATCTGGTAAATACGTAAAACAAGAGGTAAATAATCTCTCAACATACTTGTATTTCATTTACTTATTTATTTAAGTGGAGCAAAATTTTAGGTTAAAGTCACCACAAAATAAAAAAAATAGAGCTTACCTTTGAATTTACTTATAAAAGGCCAATATTTGAAATCGGATTAATTTATTTCAAATGAAAAAAATTGCTACGTTTATCCTAGTATTATTGCATTAAAACAACTTTTATATTATTTCAGAAAGATCTACCTCTAATGCAACAGGATACAAGGACAGAGGCAGAAGTTCAGAACGAAAAAGTGGATGAATTCTATCATGTAGAAAATATGTATACTTTTGAAAACATCGGCTTCACGCACACAGTAGACAATTATAAATACTTGAGTTGTGCAGATTGTGACGCTGGCCCCGTCGGCTACTATGATATGAATACGAAACATAGTTTCGTTGCATTATCTAGGATAGATCATGCTTAAATATTGTATAATAAATTATAAAAATCTGCTTATAATGTGAGAATAATGAGTATAGGTTATATTTGCTTTCGTCAGGCTGTCTATACTTAAGAAATAACTTTTTTTGTGTATTATGTAAAAAAAAAATTAGCACAGATCATTAATTCTGGATTTACTGAATATAAGTATATGAATTATAGAAAAATTATATAATTTATTATAATTTTAATAAATGTAGAAACATTTGAAATTTTTAGTGATATTTTTATAGTATCATTTTATATTTTTGCTCATTTTTCATTCCAAAATATATAGAAAAAAAGTTTAAAAAAACAAGATCATTATGTTTAGATGATTTTAAATTTATAATATGACACAAATGAAAGATAATTTTTATTTATGAGTAGTTTTCAAAGAGGTAAATATTACATAAGGTTTACATTCATGTTAATAATGAAATATAATGCACATTAATAAAATATATATAAATATTATATACATAATTTTTTTGAAGTAAAATATGAAATATCAATGTAGTAAAATTATAACTGTTTTTTTTTTAATAGATATTTCAATAAAGAAGCAAAAGAGTAACCAATTCTGTTTAATGTAATATCTTATGGACAATAAGTCAAAAATGGAATATTAACGAATGCATAAAATTGTCAAAACTCAATATATTAAATATTTCCTTTGTCTTGTAAAGATACATAATTGAGTAGAATCATTTTATTCTTTTTAGAAGCTTAATGTATAATTTTAAGAACAAATTCAAAATCAATGTATGTATATAGCTATCATGACCAAGAATCCAAGTTTTTTTCCCATTCTTGTATTTCTGAAAAATATAAATAAATTTAGGCATGATTTTAGCTCGAAAGGAAAACAATGTTATGGAAACTTGTAAGACTTGGTTGGAGCTTGCATTTTACTTTTGTATGAGATTTTATTAAAATAAAACTAAGCACTCTTATGAATTTATTTATTTTAACAACATGGATTTATTTTTTTTTATTTTTTTATTTTTTTTTTTATATTTATTTGGGAAACAAACAATTATTAAAACACTCTAATGTAAAAGAAAAACAAAAAATAACATAAATCAATCAAGTTTCCACTTATAACTAATACACTAATATTAAAATAAAATACATTACAGTTACAAATGCAAATAAAAATAAAAATAGCAAACACAATATTAATATTGATAAAAGAAATAGGCAACAATTAGCAATTCAAAATACTACGTAGTTCACTTTTGTAACTATTAATATTTGAGCAAAAAATATCTAATTTTTGAAAGTTTTTGTTATAATTTAAACAAGAACGGTACAAAAATACATTCTTTGTATACTTATTTCTACACGAGGGTACAAAGAACAATGAGTGACTTCTAGTACTAAGGCGAGGGCAATTAATAAATATATTACTAAAAAGATACTTAGAGTCAACAAAGTTACTAATTATTTTATACAAATAAATTTGGTCCCTTAAATGTCTACGCACAGCTAATGGGAGTATATTAGAAATATCTTTGCTATCAGAAAAACCAGCTCTAAATCGTAAATGTTTTATAAACTTATTTTGCAATCTTTCTATTTTTTCTATGTGGATGTTATAGTAGGGATTCCAAACTGTGGAACAGTATTCAAGTATTGATCTCACGTATGCATTGAATAACAGAATAAGGGTGGAGCATTGTTTAAATTCTTTACTCAATCTTAAAATAAATCCAAGCATACGATAAGCTTTAGAGACAACGTAATCAATATGACAAGTAAATGTTAACTTGCAATCCAAAAGTATTCCCAAATCCCTAACCTCTGATATCCTAACCAATAATGTATTTTGCAGTGTATAATCAAATAAGAAAGGTCTCCTTTTTCTTGTAAACGTTATTATATTACATTTTTTAATATTTAGAAATAAGAGGTTGTTTATGCAATAATCACTTAAGTTATTGAGGTCATTTTGAAGTAAAACACTGTCATGGAAAGAATTAATTGTTTTGAAAATTTTCATGTCATCTGCATAAAGTAAAATATTACAATTGGAAATTATTTGAGTGATGTCATTAATAAAAATATTAAATAATAAGGGCCCAAGGTGAGACCCCTGTGGTACACCTGACGTGACGGGCACAAATGTTGAGCAGAATCCTTTAATAGCAACAGCTTGACTACGGTCTCTTAAATATGATTCCAGCCAGCGTAACAGATCACCGTGTATACCGATCAAAGAAAGCTTCCTGATTAATAGGGAATGTGAGATCTTGTCGAAGGCTTTAGAGTAGTCTGTGTATATAACATCCACCTGACCACCACTATCCATCACAGCCGAAAGTCGATGAGTAAATTCACATAGGTTAGATTCGGTCGACCTACCATCGACAAACCCATGCTGCTGGTCAATTATAAGAGGCCTCAAAGTAGAATATAATTGGTCATAAACAATTTTTTCAAACAACTTGGGTATAGTGTTCAATTTGGAGATAGGTCTATAGTTCTGTATATTATGCCTATCCCCAGACTTATGGATAGGTACCACATATGATTGTTTCCAAACATTAGGTATTTTTCCAGTTCGAATAGATAGGTCAAATAACATAAACAGGGGTACAGCTAAGTTAAAATAACAAGATTTCAAAAAAATTGGTGGAATTCCGTCAGGACCACTGCCTTTATTTATGTCAACACGTCTTAAATATTTCCTAACCAAATCTATGGACAAATCAATTGAACCCATACTTACAGAGAAAGAATTTAACGATTGATTCAATGGCAATGAAGTAACAGAACAAGTGGATCGTGTATCTAGCTCAAAAGCAGACTGAAAATGAGTATTAAAAAGATGACAGATTTCATTACCATCAGATGATTGTATATCATTATAAAACATCACATCAGGTATATCAGATGATGTGTTTTTAGATTTTACAAAAGACCAAAATACCTTACTATTACGTTTGATGTTATTTTCAGCATTTTTTATATAAGTATTATAACACTGAAGTTGTACACGTTTTTGGCGATCACGCAAGTAATCGAATTGGTCATAGTCACTTGAACACCCATATATTTTCCACTTTTTATGATATTTTAGTTTTTCATTGATAATTTTAACTAAGGCTTTAGAATACCAAGGGGGATAGCGTGCACCGAAAGACTTTATAGTTGGAACGTGTTTTCTAATTATACTATTAATTGTTTCATAAAAGCTATTTAGCGCTATATCCATATCATTGACATCAAATAAATCAGTCCAGTCTACTTGAGCTAATTCTAAATTTATGGCGTCATAATCGGCTATGCGAAAGTTAGGCACAAATCGTACAGGGGGCCGCAGTGAGACACTTATTGATATTCGAGGACGTATAATCAATGCAGGGTGATGAGAATCTTCTGTGACCAAAGGTTCATTGCAATGATATACGATGCAGGTAACTCCACTAATCACTAAATCAAGATATCTTTCATTAATATTGGGCACAATGTTGAACTGACTAAATTTGGTAAACTGGAGAAAATAATACAGTGATTGGATTAAGACATCGTTGGAAGTGAAATTTAATAAATTGTTAGTATTAGAGTTAGGACAGCTCCATTTAGCCGTACTTACATTAAAATCACCCATTATTAAAAAGTAGTCACAGGGTTTATTTACGTATAAATTTGAGATGATTTCAAAGAAATCGTTAAGACTGTCCAGCTGTTTACGACAATGAGGAAAATAACAACAGAATAAATGGACCACACTAGTTGTTGGCTGTTTATTTAACTCAATGGTGACCTCTATAACGTCAGCAGCAGCCCCGGGAAACGGGATGCTCCTGGATTCTTTAACTATTAAACCGCGCTTCACTGCTATAAGTACGCCACCACCGAATTGATCATTTCTTACAGTATAATCACGGTCACATCTATATACGTTGTAGTGGTTGTCAAATAATTCAGCATCGAAAATACCCGGAGCAAGCCATGTTTCACTCAAACCTACTATATCAAAATCATTAATTAATAAATTTCTGAAAAATGTGTTGGTCTTAGTTCGAAGACCTCGAACATTTTGATAGTATATAGAAAAATTAGATGAATCCACAACAAAGGTAAGCTAATTTATCATAGTGTGTAATGTTCTTATATAACGAGTGGTTATTCTGATAACATTCACAATAAGAAGACTTCACATGAAAAAATATAGACAAGTACCAATAAGAGATATATAATAATAAGATTACAAAAAAATTTAAAGTTAATAATCTTAACATACAATTTGAAAAACATAGATCATATAATTTGAAAACATTGTACCCACGAACACAAAAAAATATAAAAACTATTAGTAATTTAATATAAAAAATTAATAAAATTGTACCCAATCGTATAATAATTAAAATCGTTAAGAAAATTAATAGAAATATTTCAATAAGAACGTCCATTTCATAGAGGTATTTGTTCAATAGATTCGAACAAATTCTTACTTTATTTTGTTTAAATCGTTTTCGTTTGAAATATGTATAATGGGACTAGTATCCGAGCGACGTACTAAAATAGCACAGTTCTTAACCCATGTATACAAATATTTATTTTCTTTCGCTCTCGCCTTAACCCGCTGCAGAAGAGATTTATTAGCGCTAGTCAAGTGATCATTAAAAAATATTGGCGTGTTACAGCTGTTAAAACCAATATCGTCAGCTTTTAACTTCAATTTTCTAGCTTTACTCAAAAACTCATCTTTTTTATAGCGGGCCAAAAAACGCACAACAATTGGTTTAGTCTTTTTAGAGGTATAGTTCTTCGGAGCTACCCTAGTTATAAAATCCAGGTCGTGATTGACGTTTAAAGGGAAATCAATTCGCTGCGCAATGCATTTGAGTAGATCTATCAAATTTTCGCCCTTTTTTTCTGGTATACCATATATTTCTATATTTGATCGCCTTGACCATTGTTCCCGGTTATTGTGCTCTTGCTCAAGCTTATTTAAATTACTTTTAATTTCACCAATCTCCTTATTCGTAGTTTTGACAGATTTCAAGTCTTTTTCGATTATTTCAATTTTTTTATTTAGGTTCTCGTATTGGTTATTTATAAAAGCAATACTCTCTTGGAAAGAAGCTATCTCCTTTTTAATGGACATTATTTCCGAGGATATAATATTTTCAATGGTTGTTTTAATTTTGGAACAAAATTTTTCAAATTCCATAGCAACAATTTCGCGAACTTGATCGTATGAGAAAGAGGCTTCCATTGAGCTTTCCGGTGACTTATAAGATGCGCCTCGCCTCATTGTAATGTTCTCTGGAGAACCACGATCGGTCTTTCTTAAAGGAGTATTATCATTATTATATTGTCTCGGTTTACTGAGCGAACATTCAGGACAAACCCATTTTGATTTGAGATCGGGTATTATTTTTTTCTTGTCCGTGGGATACACACAAGCAACATGATAATTATTTTTGCAGTTGGAACATGTCATCATACCCGTAGCTCCCTCTGTGGTTGATTTACAACAAGCAAACTTCATTTTTATAGAATATAATATAATTAAAAATTTCAAACTATGTATTCACACAAATGCTATCGAGTTAGACTGGGGATTGAACTCGAGTTGCTCGTGCGCAGGAGGTGTATAAAATAGTTTACACCACGGGGCCAAAGATGTACTTGAACGGAATGATGAAATTGTTGAGCTATTCATAAGTTTAAGAATGTAAACAAAGGATTAACCAATCATGTGCAAGTATAATGACACTTGAATGTTCAAATGAAATAACTGGTTTTTTAATGTCTATACCACAAAATTTTCTTTACTGCAGGTAATTTAGACACTAACTTAGCACTTTAAAAGTATTTTTTGATTAAACGTCACAAGTAAATGAAAAATTCTGTTATAATCTAAACTGAATCATTAACTGTAACTGAATGATATGATGATGAATGATAACACAAAGTTATTTCACTATATTCTAATAATTATTAGTCTAACGAGGCCACAAACGATAAACGTTGGTTATTAACTTATACTGAAAAAAGTTATTACTGTTTCACTACACCAGATTAAGTTTTACTATTTTTATTTTTAATTTTAATGCGGAACTGATTCAAAGGTTACTAACACGGCAAGTAGCGCCATCTGAACTGAATAATAATAATATCAGGAATAGACTGGTCTATTTAAGTAAAATTAACTGTCAAACGGCTCAGCATATTTAATCAGTCTCCTTAGTACAAGTTTCGTTAGTTTTCGATAAAGTGAAATTCACTTGGTATTCTTTGAATCATTTTGCATACATTAACTACCGGCGCCTGTAAAGAAAATTTTGCTAGAGGCTCTGTTAGCAAAGTATGAAAGAATAACGATCGAAAAGTACGTTATTGAAAACTTTCGAAACTCATACATAATAAAGACTTTTAAATTAAGAAAAAATATATATTATATATAGTAATGTTTTGTGGTAGTAGTATATCAGTTGATTTCCTATTTTGTACCAGAGTGATAGAGATTGTTTTGCGTGATTAATCGCCGAATTTTTCGGTAAAATAATGAAATAATATAGGTATTAGGTATAGGCTTAATATACTAATGGATGCAGTGACCATGAAATTATTTAAGGGTATGTCTGTGTACCTAAACATTCGGAGAATGAATGGTAATATTATTAACCTGAAAATCTATACCTATATTTTAACCACATATACATTTTTTAGGTACAAATGTTTGTCACTTAACTTTTCTAAACAACTCGACCGATTTGGATGAAATTTTGTGTATTTGATCGCGTTCCTGGATGGTTTGAAAATACAATCTGTATGTCGAGTGCGAGTTGCAAGAAATCTTCCGAGTGACTTTGCCGCCGCGTTAGCCGAGTAATCGCCAAACGCAGTGAATGTCAAAGACAAGGGAGTGCAAATAACAATTGAAGCGAACGACTCGAATGGCGAGTGCTCACGGTGTATAGCGTTTATATTTTTTTCTTACGTTGGTAAGCGTGTTATGACAGCGAAAAACCGGACAAATATAAGAGCTTCTCTATGTTAAGGTTTTTTATTTTAGTAAGTATCTTTTTTATTTGTTAGGGTTGTAATGTATATGTTTTCATTATTAACGTCGAATTTGAAGTTTGTGGCGCTATGTTTTAAAGAAATATATTGCTTTAAAATTAAAATGAAGACTTCCACGGCCCAATTTGAAATGTTAATTACGTTTATGGAACAGTGAGTAAAATGCAACTTTTTCTATAATGAACTAAGTATGAATATAGGTTATTATATGAGAAACACAACATAACAAACATGTTTGCTTTAAGACACGGAGATGTAAGCAAACCCAGCAGCAATGCAAGAGGCCGAATATCCAATTTGAAAAATTGGGAGGCCTTAGCAGAGCTTCTAAACGGACAAGGCTGTGGTGATGCTAAAAGTATCGAGAAGTGGAAGAAGGTAAGTTTCAATAATATAATTCTAAATTTAGTTTAAATTGTTACAGGATGAGCATGTGATGCATGCTTACTTATTCATATTTTGTCTCTATAGCCCATACATACTTATTCCTATGTTTTTATATATTTATCTTGAATATATTATAATTAACAGTTGGACTTATCTTAATTGACAAAGTACTGCAACAACTATACCTAAAATCCTGCATGTTTTAAGGTTTGGAGTGATTACAAAAATAATATTAAAAAAAAAGCTGCTCGCTTGAGCAAAGCTGCAACTGGCACTGGTGGGGGTCCAGCAATTTTTGAGAAATTAACACACTTAGAGAAGCGTGTGCTAAATCTTATAGGTGTGCATGTTGCTACTGGTTTAGCTGCTCCAGAGCCAGGCTTATCTCAGGTGAAACATATATAATATATTTTTAGCTTCAATTAACATGTTAGTTTAATTCAGTAAAATCAGCTTATAAAAAGCTAACATAGCATTATATTGATTGGTTATGGTGGAGGTTCATTATAAGCAGATTAAGCTGTAGGAGAAATGTTATTTAATTAAATTATTATTAAGTTGACAAAAAATAAATTATGGATTTATTTATAGGGTAACGGTATATTGGCCACTAATGCCATGTCAGTGAATCTTCTAGAAAATATTGAAGGTATGTAATTACTTTGTTATGAATGATGTGCATATATATAATGGTAATTAAATTAAACCTTATTACTATTTCATTATTATTATTATTATTTCAAATTTAGGTTTACAACTTTGGGATAGGCCTGGACCATCAAGTAATGCACACAGCCCACTGCTGCCTGTTGCAGCTATTTCTACAGTGAGGCCTACTCCAAACCTTCCACTGCCTACTTCAACAACTTTTGTTGAAATAGGAACAGACAGTAAGTAGTTATTGTAACACTTATACCTATTAATAATTCATAATTAATATTTTATGATATTAAAGCAATAATTATAAATTTATTTGTTAAAAATAGTGCTTGTGTTTACGTTATTCTATTTAATGTTTTAGATTGTGAAGTAACTATGCCAGTTATGCCTGAAGCAGTGATGTCATCTACCCCTCAAGCATTTGTCGAAGTAGAAGTTGAAAGTAAGTATTTTTTTTTGTTACAAATTAAATTAAATGGTATGGTAAATGGTGATGATAAAAATCCAAGTTACAAAATGCATTTAATGGAAGTTTACATCCATTTTGATATTTGCTGTTAGATTAATGAAGGTGAAATACAACTGTTATGATATTTTTTTTGTTTGCAATAAGTAATGACTACGTATATTTTGAATAATAAAAATTGTACTTAGGTTTACTAGCAATATTTGTTCCATATTATTCACATAAATTAATTTGTAATTTATTATAGAATATATTTTTTACAGATGCGACTACAACGATGAGGGTTCTATCCCCTTCTCCAGCCCAGATTGCTCGGCCTCAGCCTGCTCTGTCTGGGGCACACCAACTCGTTCGAGACCGAGACAGCCTCGACAATCACCTCGCGACCCGAGGAGACGTACGAGACCAATCTACGCAGAGCAGACTGAGCGAGTATTTTTAAGAGCTGAAGAGGAGTGGAGAAAATTCAGAATGGAACAGCATAGAGACCACATGAATTTAAGAAGGAAGGAGTTGCAAGAACAAAAAGAGTGGCGAAAAATTGCCACTAGAGGCTTAGATCTTTTAAGCAAAGCAGTCAATAAATATTGTCAACAATAATTGGTAATAGTACTTGTTAATTTAAATTATTTGATGCTTTCTTTTTTTATGATATAAGACTGATTAGAGTAATTTCCTACTCATTGTAAATATCCTATAAAGATTTTTAAAGCATATGAATAAAACTATAATATTTGGTTATTATTGTTGACAATATTTATTGACTACTTGTAAGTTTTAAATTGTTTCGTGCTATATTCTTTTTTATGATATAATACTGATTAGTGTAATTTCCTACCTATTGTAAATATTCTATAAAGATTTTTAAAGCATATTAATAAAACTAAAATATAATTAAACATTTTATTATTTCCTAATAAGTGTTTTATATTACAACCTATGCCCTAACTGATTTCTTATAATTCTGCCTCTAATCAGCTCGGTTGTAGCTTCAGCATTTTCTAAAAATGTCTTCTCATTTGCCTGACTTTCTATGTCTGGAATATGAAAATAGAATTACCAAAAAATTTGAATAAGTAAATAAAATATTGTAAAAAAAATAACTTTGGCATACCAATATTTTCTTCTGTGGTAGTTCTGTTTTCAATGGTACAGTTAAGTCCCATGTTATGGAGCACAGAGTAGGCTAAAATAATGTTGGCACACTTTAGGGGTTTATAGTGTAGAACCCTATCTTTATGTAAACATCGCCAACGATTTTTTAGCCTCTAAAATGTGTTTTCTATTACTACTCTGGCCTTCCTATGGATCTCATTGTAGTGTTATTCGGGCGAGCCTGGAACAGCATCTAAAATTGGCGTCATCATCCAGGGACGTTGAGGGTAGCCTGAATTACCTGAAATTTAAAATAAATATTTATTCTATGGTTAACATACTAAACATCATTCATAACGTAACTAACATGCTATACTTTACCTAAAAGCCATACCATACATACCAGGAAATGCTTTTGCCCGGACAAAAAACTTACGATACACAACGACAAAAAGCCGAACTTTTCCAGCCGGTCTATTTTCCAAAACAGCTAACTCCACTGAAAATATATGCAGGACATTGGAAATAGTTCTAGAGTATTATAAACATCAAGAAATAATTATGGTTAACAAACTGAAAACAATGATAAACTCTGATTCAGTATAACTCTTGATGAATGGACAAGCTTGAAAAACCGTCGTTACCATAACATAAACTTGGATTCTGAAGAGAGAAAAATATATAACCCACAAAATATCTAAAAAATGTAGTGAGCCATATGGAACGTAAACATCTCGACAAATTCGGTTTGAACTTTGAACGACACATTGTGGCTTGTACAACGGATTAGACATGCGCAAAATAGTACTCTATGATGTAATGCCATATGGCATAACATTTCGTTCCGCGTAATATGGCAACATAGCATTACTTAGTACGCAGTACGCTATACGTCCTACCTGCCTACCTGAGAGAGGATTCCCCATTATGCCTACATAGCATAGCATATCCTGCTATCACTTATGTTATTATGTGTTATTGTACTGAATTTTCAGGTGTAATGTGATAGTAATATATAGTTTTATGACCTTTTATTACACTTGTACGAGTGACGACATGCGTTATAATTATAAAGATCGTATAAATATTGAAAAGTAGAAAAGTACTAGAAAAAATCGACCCCTCACAGTAGCGCTTACTTTTATTTATTTATTTATTTATTTATTTATTTATTCTTATTGTACACCACTAATATAAATAAAGTAAAGTAAATACAATTATAGTTAGATGTGAGGCACAACGGGCGGCCTTATGGCTAAGTAGCCATTTCTTCCAGACAACCCGATAAGAAGAGAAAGAGTAAGGAAGCTGGGCAGGTGGTGCATTCGATAGTATATCAGTATATGAATATACTTACATACAAATACCTACATTCTAATACTTATACATTGTACATAAATAAATAATTAGTAAAAAATATATAAATACACTAATACATACTTATGTCTATAATATATATGTCGGAGAATCAACTCCGATCACCGTACGAAAACGTGCTTGAATTTTATTGAAAAAATATTTTAATCTGCTTCAAGATTTTTTATAAAACTCTGTACAAATTCTATTGTAACAGAATTTGGTTTTGATACGCTTGAATAAACAAATCACGTAGATGCTCATACAAATCACATGATCACTGTTTACAAGTCCGGAAATAAAACAATGAACCCGGCCATTGTAAGAACTATAATACCCATTCATTTTAACAGCCCTATAAAAACTAGCAGTTTTATATCATGCTATTAACTTCACATTGAACTTTTTGCGAATGCGCCAATTCATATTTCATATTGTTCAAGTTCTTGTTACAAAAATCTATTTTAATCGACGAGACTTCATGTACTCTATAGGTTCCGGTTAATTATTTATTAATTACTACTACATGTCATAAAATACATAATTTATCGACATACTATGTTATTTTCGTCCTGCCGGAATAGTGAAGCTCTTTAATAGTGAGATAATTTTTGAAATCCGTTATCCGATAATTAGTTAGGAAGATCTCTCCTCATAAACAATTAAACAAATTAATCGTCTTTATAACATTATTGATGTAAACATTAGTATAGATTGACAATTATAAAAGGCAATATTTGTGTGAGAAATATCAGTTTCGTAAATTGCGATTTTCGAAAGCGACAAATGAAATAAAGTCGGCACATTTAGCCACACTTTCGCCGGAGAAAGTCAATCGTGCATTAAACATCTTTGTTTTAGCTCGTGATGCCAGAACGGTGATAAATTAGCTTTTATTAATCTGCTAACGATAAGAGATATGGATATTTAGTTCTTACTTACAATTGTAATAACGTAAGTGAAAACGCGTTACATGATGAATTTTATTTCAGATGATAAATCATCATGATCTGTTAATATATCTTCATATAACTTCAAGATACATACATTCAATAATTGAAATGTATTAAATATACAATTTTTTCAAGTACGTTTTAAAACGAGAAGTCATATTTTAAGTAGGACAGGCAATGTCCCTTGGTTCGTAAATTGCGAAAGACAATTCGCTATTGAATTAATTTTGTGTTTTATTTAACCTAAATAAAGCGACAAGATCTGCAGAAACAATAGCACTGACAATAGAAGTTGGCAAACAAACCATGTTACATTGTGGTAACCGATTGGCTACATTGGCATTGGCACCCACGCTAGCTGCGCAGGCGCCGTGATAGTATAACTTTAAAAGCCAAGTTGTTATCTGGGTTTCACAACTCTAACTGACCATCCTATCTTACTCAATACTACTTAGCCTAAAATGAAGCCTCTTGCTACACAAATGTAATAAGATAGGTACGATAGTAACCATAAAATCGAATGCAATAGTGTTATGTACAAATCCGTTTATATAGTGTTATGTACATTGTTTGGAAAATTAGTATTTCGAAACACACATGTATTTTTCCATAACGCAAACTAGTGTTTATTAATATTGTCTTAGATTATCGCGTTAATACATATAGAAATAAAACTATTTTAAACGTATTATAATCGCGTATATTAATGATTTTTTTCATCCTGACGTTTATTAATATTTAAACTCAACTCTATGTTCATATTCTGATATTTTATCTACAGGTACTGCCTGAGTCTTCTCGCTAAATCCGTTTTCTTCGAAACGCAAAAATGGAGAGCTGGTTAGATGACGTTAAGCGAGTTAGAATACCGCGACCAAAGTTCGAACGCAAGTACCCAGTAGAGCCTCCAAAAGACTACTTAGAAGATTGCAGCGATTTCAGCGGCAAGGGTCGAAGACACCATGAGAACAAGGATCTGGCTAAAGCCACCGAAGAACTAAGGAGAACGCTGCAAGAAAAACTATGACCGACGAACTTCAGTACCTTAATTTAACTTTTGCATACTAATTTATACCATTAGATAACTTAAGAGCGTTACAAGGGTTGTTTTGCTTAGCAAAAAGATAATTATCAGCGATGGTTTTATAGGGATGGAAAGGTAATGTTTTGCGGTATACGGAGTCCGATGACAAAGAAAATATTTTGCGTAATCATTGCACATCGATGTATTTAATAACAATATTTTCGTCAAAACAGTTGCATTCATATTGTATTGTTTCTCAGGACATTGTACTTATTTTTGAATCGATGATTTATTTCTTATGATAATTTATTATTATAAAAATTAGAAAAATTGACGACGCGCGACGTTATAAAGAAGAATTTATGGAAAATTTCCAAAAGAATTTATGGTTCGTAACGCTTTTAAAATATTTTTATACGTATCGTCACGGTATATTTACCATTAAGTATTGTTAGAATAGGTAAGAACTAATAAGTATTATAACTATCTAAGTTTCAAAAGGCTTCAAAATAAATATGTATCTTGTTAGAATTTTATAGAAAAAAAATATAAATTTTATTTCTGAAACTTTATCAGAATATACAGCGTAATAAAATCCGTTCTTATACATAAATAAACGATATTTCCATTTTCATTTTTAATATAATCGTATTAGCCTGACTGGAATCAAAAGTTATATAGTTTGTAAGACTGATAATAATTAATTTATAATAAGACTAGTTTTATAAGAAGCTTACATTAAAATGAATGTTTTGGAATATCTCATTTTTTTAACCCTTATTTATTTCTGAAACTTTATCAGAATTATTTAGTCAGTCCTTCCCTCATATCCTTTTATTCCATAATCCTCTTTACAAATTAGATTATGATAAAAGGAATCATAATAAGGAATACAGGTAGAGATATTTTTTGATAAATATTATTTACGATCAATCCGCTCCAGATTTGCACGGAATAAACATGAATATGAAGGTACATGTGCCTTAAAATTTAGGCTTTGTTAATAAAAGATAATATAGCGTTCTATCGATAAAAGTATTTTTAATCGGTTCAGTAGTTTTTGAATTCTTTCGTTAAATACATATTATGTTATGATGACAGTGTTGGCGCAGTGGTCACTGCAACGGACTGAAGCGCTAACGGTCGCGGGTTCGATCCCCGCTCATGACAAACAT
>DVWF01000011.1:0-14559 GCA_018234925.1 Junonia litoralis
AGCAATATTAGAGCCATCTGTTGAAATAATGTGGTAACAACAATATCAACTGCTGCCATCTAGTATCGAGCAGCATTAATAATTGCTGCCATCTGGTATCGAGCAGCAGTAACAAGTTGTTTTTTTTGTCTATGTAGTAATGCTAATAGACACTAGATGTCACTGTGAATGTAAAAACATTTTTTTTTTATAAAAAAAATATTTTATTAATTTTTATGCCGCAAATTTCTTTGTAAGGTAGTTCTTTTAATGTGGTATATATTTATTTAATATTCATCCATAGTTATCTACATGTACGTAATTTATATAAATACCGGTTAAAAATATTCGGAAAACTACATGCATTTTTAAAATTAACGCAAGATTAATGCATTAAAGCTTCTCTTTGAAGATCAAAGGTAGTTTAAAAGAACATGATGTTACAATCTTACACGATATATTTAATTTAATTACTTGTATGCTATAATAGTATTCAAACTTAGAGACCAAGATAAAAATATGTTATTTCGTTACTTCATATTCGTTAGGTACAATCAAATTTACTGTTAAATACCCATTTCCATTAGAAAATAGGTATTCAACAATAACTTAATACTTATTTTCTAATGAAAACAACTTCGACTTATTGTTAAAATTAATATTTTCTTGATTTATTATGAGATGACAATTATAAAAATTTTTTTGCATTTTAACTTTTTGTAAAAATCTGAGTGCGTGAACTGTTTGAATTTTGCATACGTATCTCAAAATTTCCACTTTGCAGGTAGACTGTTTTAGCTCATAGATACATTTATTATTACATAGGTGCATACTATAATAATGTCTATTATTTTACGTTCCGCAATATTTAACGTGGGGAGGCGATCAATGAAGTGTATTTCCGTTGTATAAATTCACATTTAATTGTTTCTTTTATGTTACCTCTCAAAGCTCCGTATTGACTCTTTGTATTAGGTATTTCATTTTTAAAAATATTAAAAATAGGTTACGCTTTTAGGTATTATAAACATACCTCAACTCGAAGTAATAAATCATTTAATTCAATCGTGGAAAATGTCGAGTGATAACTTATTAATATATAATAATTAAAAAAAAAAAGATAAGTAACTGCCTGAAAAATTGAAAATGGTCCACTGCTGGGCAATGCTATGTAAAAAAAAACTAGGATTAGGATCCAGGATTTTAGGTTGAAACCCAGGACAATTTATTAAGATAAATAACCAGGACACAGTGTTGTAACTGGTGCAAGTGCACATTTTTATATTGACTAAAAAATACAAGACGCTGATTACACTTCGGGCAGCCCCATATACCACATAGGTACCCTAAAAACCAGGACAAATATACTGGGTAAAAGGACGAATGCTAACCCTAGATTAACGAAGTCCCAAGTGTATGATACGAATATGAATCTAGCATTTTAAGGAATATCATAAAAATATTTACTGTATATCTTTGTTAACAAAATGGATTTACATACGAGTGCAAAACCCAATGCGAAATAAATCGAACCAATTATGCAAGAATTCCAAATTCGCTCAAAACACTTACATGTATTTAAATAAAACAGATACAAGATATTTGAATAGAATTAGCAGTATCCAGCGCAATTTCTAAATCGGCGCAGTAATTTATATCGGCCGCTGGACGCTGACGGATTAATCGCCGCTGCCGTCGCTACCACGATTGTTTCAAATTGACCACCATTATCTTACAAGCGGTCCGAGTTCTTGATGTATTTATGTATTTACATACTGTGAATACCGGCACTTTAATTGGAAATATATAGACATTATTAGTTTATCTATACTTGTAACTGTGAGAGCGATGAGTGTGAAGGACAGGAGTCTAATTTCTCTACGTGTACTTTCTTCTTTGATAATTTTTAGGCTGGAAACGCAATTATGACGCCACTGATGTTGCAATTACTAAGGATATTTACAGCATTAGTGGAGTGGAATTACTTAATATCAGGCGACTCGCCTATTCGTTTGCCCGTTATTAGGTTGGTATATGAAAATTCTATTTTATATAGGTACCTTTATCTAGCCCTGAAAAAATATATACCTATTATCCCTGCCTACTATTATTTTTATAAATGTTTTGAAATAATTCCTACCTAAATATTTACACAAAATTTGTTGTTACAAAAAAAGTAGCAATAGTTTTACCACGCGATTTATTTTAACATTAAGATCAGCAAATCACAAAGCAATCGCTTAATTCACTTAATCATATAAACATTTAATAAGCACACAAGGAAGCTTGTCAAGTACAAAATAAATCTAAGATCGAACCAAAACAGTATGGAATCAGGCGCAGTAAACACAACGGAACAGTGGTTCGCCGCACCGCGTTGTATGCGCACGCGCCGCGTTCCTAGAGTTACGATACGAAATACGAAATCGAAGTGTGTGTGTGTATTGTGTTAGTGGGAATTTTGGTGCGAATCGACTGGGAAACTGTTTTAAAGTATTTTTTAATGTTTTGGTTAAGTTAGGGATTTTTAATTAAGTAGGTAATATAAAATAGATAAAAGGATCTAATTGTTTGTTTGTTTATGTCTTTTTATCTTTTGTTTTTTTTTCGAATTTTTTATGTATTTAAGGACGCATATTCAACCAAAGCCTATTTACAAAATATGTTTAAAAAAAAATTGCAAAAAATATTTTGTACTATATGAAAAGTGCGAGTCTCTTTACTGTTTGTTTATTCTATAATAAATCAAAACTGAGATAAAAAGTATTTCATAACGTCACCGTAATAGATAAATGATGTAACTCAAACAAGGATCAGCGTTATCTCTGGTAATCATCAAGACATTTCGGGCGCGGTATTTTCATGTCACCACGAACAAAAGCCAATTAATCCATTGCTTTCGATGTTAAAACGTTACTTTGTTTCTATATAAGGCGCTAGTAGGATAGCCAGGTCGCCAAATCTAATAGCCGGACAGACCACAATTTGGCCGGACGTTTGGGTGAAAAGGACGGACACTTCATTTGAGAATTTTCTCTCCCGCTATTAATAAGTACGACATAAAGTTGTATGCAAAATTGAGCTTTTGTATTAATAAAATTACACATATATGTTTACCTGCTACTATGCCCCGAAACTAAGGAGTTTCGGGGAATCTGAGACCCTTAACACTTTCTAGTGTTAAGGGTCTCAGAGCAAAGTCGCGGACAGACAGACAGACAGACAGACAGACGGACGTACATGGCGCAACTATAAGTGTTTCATATTGACTACGGAACCCTAAAAAAATGCCGTACACCGTTTATTTCGGCCGTATACGCAATGAAAATCCTAACGATGTCCGGCTTTATCCGGACGCCTGGAAACGCTATTTCTATATAAGGATTAAGACTGGGGACTATTTTAGTATCGCCTCGGGATCGTAGAGATGGACCGTTTGATCTTGATGCTAGTCGATTTGCGGATTGATTGATTGATCAATTAAAATTAAGTTGAATGGACACGAAGTATTTAGGATGCCATATGTGTGTAAGTCGTCGTAGTCTGGAATAGATCAAAAGAATTCACTTTGTCTTAACTAATGAGTGAAAGAATAAATTAATAAATATTTCA
The DNA here is from genome assembly GCA_018234925.1 of Junonia litoralis. Classification (NCBI taxonomy): domain Eukaryota; kingdom Metazoa; phylum Arthropoda; class Insecta; order Lepidoptera; family Nymphalidae; genus Junonia; species Junonia litoralis. The sequence continues at coordinate 3,592 of DVWF01000011.1, forward strand.
TGATTGAAGTCTAATTTAGATTTCTTTTAACATGCCATGTTACAATTACACAAACAATTACGTATTAAATACTTTAAATAACCTCTAAAAGTTTAGCTATTATACGCCTAGAACCTCCTCCATAATAGGAGGACCTAGCAGGGGGACATTTACAGGCTCTTACTTCTACGCCTAGACCATAGTAAGTTTATATGAAAATAGTAATATCAAATCGATTCTAATCGACTCGATTATCGACGTATCGAGTTGGATCCCATCCCTAACGACCGGCAGGCAAATGTTACGTGTCTGCGGATGAATGCGTTGTATTAGTGTTGGGCTTATCGATTGTCCTGCATTCAGATTTAGTCGGGTCCGCTTCGATGTGGTATGCGCGCTTCAATTAAGTATAGCCTCAATGCCAGACAGATGTATGAGAGTAAATAAAATTGACACGCCCGTTTGGAATAACTGCTTTTTAGGTAATGGGTAAATGGGTAAATAAAATGGGATCCACTAAAACATAGATCACATTAATATAATTTATATAATATAAATAGATATATGACGTCACTGCGCGTCACAGTTAACATTGGCTCCGCGATCTATTTTGAATTAAAAATAACAAAGTTAATTGTTGATAGTTACCTATATCTAATTTCGTTATTCAGTTAATGTACTATTATCTCAATTGTTTGCAAGTTCATATATGTTAATTTAAAATACTTTTTCGCCTAAAAAGTCTAAGTTGACACTCAGTGATTTGAAATTGAAGAACAAAATCAAGAAACGTTTAAAACAGTGATATAATCAGTTATTCATTGCAGCTGTAACCTCTCGTATTGTGTCTTCTAGTGACAAAGTGTTTTTACAACTCATATATCTACACTAAATAGTGCTTTGTGAAATTATTATAAATCGTAAATCTAGAAACGCGGGTGATAAAAAATAACACTTTGACTGCATACCCATCATACAAGAATTCTGTAAAGTAATCATCGAACTTTACAGTATAAGCTTAATTTTAACACACTCAGCTATCAACCGTCGTGGCGCAGTGTGAAAGGCGCTGCTTTAAACAACGTATTTCGAATGTTTAGTGTTCAAATCCTGAGACCATCGAAAAATATTTTTCGAATTTAAAGTATTTAAAGTAATTTTAATTCATTATAATATGGAATGCAGTGGATGTAGAAAGTCTCACTTAGAACATAACAGCTACCTTCGGTGCCGCTTGTGCCAGGCCAAATATCATTATTTATGTCTCAATTTAAAAGACGCTCAATTCAAAGCACTTAACAATGAGTACCGTGTCTCATGGGTATGCCCGTCTTGCATAAGTATAAGTCAACGCAAAAAGTCTAATATACATACACCCGTTCGACAAACACAGTTTCCGTCAGAGTCGGTTGAGTCACTGAATATGTCATTTGAATACTCGGACAACAATCATACACCGTCTACTCAAAGTCAAAGTGAACATAAAACAATAAGTCAAACGGATTCTGCGATAAGAATAAATAAAATAAGCGATTTTTTAGATAAAAAATTAAACTCCGCTTTCCATGCTCATATGCAAGCATTTCGGTCAATTTTAAGAGAAGATGTAACGCAGCTGGTACGATCTGAGCTTGATTTGGCACTTCAAAATATAAAAGAGGACTTTTCATCTACCACGGATTTCATTTGCGCAGAACAAAAAACATTAAAAGAATGTCTAGAAGAAAAATCTAAATTAGTTGCTACTTTGGAAGCAGAAAATAATAAAATTCGTTGCGACATCCTGAAACTCACTAGCAGATTATCTGCCTTTGAAAAAATATCTCGTAGTCATAATTTGGAATTGCAGGCGGTACCTGAAAAACGCAATGAAAATGTCCTTAGCTTATTTAAGAAACTGTGCGATGTTATAAATGTTCCCGTGGACCCCTTACATATACAAGCTTGTCGGAGAGTCGCTAAAGTTAATGCATCTTCAAATCGGCCTCGTAACATTCTAATTACACTGTCTTCCTCATTACTTAGAGACACTATAATATCTGCAGCAAACCGCTACAATAAGAGTCACTCAAACGATGCACTGAACTCAAATTTAATCGGAATTGAAGGAGAAAAGTGTAGAATTTACCTGACGGAGCATTTATCGCCCGAGTGTAAAATGCTCTATGCTGCTGCTCGAAGAGTCTCTAAAGAGAAAAATTATCGTTTCGTATGGATTAAGTTTGGCAATATTTATATGCGTAAAACGGAATCATCGCCTGCTATACTAATCAAAAATGAAGAACTTTTAAATAATTTAAAATAGACTTATGCACATATTTTCATAGAATTCATGTATTTTAATTTTTATTGTTTTCTGAAATATCATAATTGGCATAAATTAATCTTGATTATAATGTTAATTTATTATCAAAATGTAAATCGTATACGATCTAAAATTAATGATGTATATCTCAAAATATTAAATTGTAATTATGATTTAATATGCTTGACAGAAACAAATCTTAATCCGGGTATATTTAGTCACGAAATATTTGACACTCGTTATAATGTTTTCCGTAGAGACCGTTGCTCATCTTGTATAAATAAGAAAGACGGCGGTGGTGTTCTTATGGCTATAAAAAAGGATTATCATGTTATTCGTCAAACATCTTGGGATAGTAAATTTGAGGATTTATGGCTGAGTATATTGATTAATGGTAACGGAAATGTCAATGTCATTAATATATGCGTATGCTACTTACCTCCCGACCTCCCAAATTCTAACATCGAAGAGTTTTACGATTCTTGCATGACAACGATCAATAACAAAAACAACTCAGAATTTTTTCTGCTTATTGGTGACTTCAATACTCCTAGACTAAACTGGAGCACCTACAGTGACATAAATAGTTTAGCGTCAGTATCTACCACAGACAGTAAGTCTCAGTTGCTCTTGGACTTCCTTAATTCATGCAATCTCACACAATTTAACACTATTAGTAACATAAATGGAAAATATCTAGATTTAGTACTTGCATCAATAGCATCAACATCAATAAAGATATTTGAGGCACAACCAATAAGTACCATCGACAAACATCATCCACCCTTAGGTATTGAACTTATTTTTATTAAAAACCACCAAAACAATATGAAATCCAAAAATCGTAGAAAACTTAATTATTTTAAAAGCAATTTTGACAACATTCGTTCAGAGTTGAAAGAAGTCAATTGGAATGAAATATTATCTTCTTCTGATGTGGATGTTAATGTAAAGAATTTCTATAACACGCTTAACTCTATACTTCTAAAACACACACCACTATCTAATTATAATTCATCGCAATATCCAATCTGGTTCAGTAATACTTTAAAACATAATTTAGAAAAAAAACATAGATATCATAAACAATATAAAAAGTTTGGTAACCCACGAGACTACGACACTTTCGCGCTTTTGAGAACAAAATGTAAAAATCTTATGGATAATTGCTACAACAAATTCATTAACTCTGTTGAGGAATCAGTCTTTAATAATCCAAAGGCATTTTACAGATATGTAAATAAGAGAAAAGATAGTAAGGTGTCTTCAATACCGCAGACTGTCACATACCTATTATCAACCACGGGAGAACAAATGTGTGAAATTTTCGCAAAATTTTTTGGCTCTGTCTTCGACAATACTAGTGTTGACATAAATTCAGTACCTGCTCTTGGCTTTCGTCACAACTGCTCATTGAGTATAATCAATATTTCCGTTAAAGATATACTTTATAAAATTAAACATCTTGATGTAAATAAGGGGGCAGGTCCTGATAATATACCACCCATTGTCATAAAATCATGTGCCAGTGAATTGTGCTATCCTTTATTTTTGATTTTCAACATGTCCCTCGCGAATGGAATCTTTCCTAAATATTGGAAAAATGCTTACGTCCTCCCAATACTTAAATCCGGTGATCGCTCCCAATGTGAAAATTACAGGCCAATAAGTATACTTTCCAGCTTTTCAAAAATATTTGAATCACTGGTATACGATGTTATCTATCACCACGTGGCCCCGTTATTGACAAACAGACAACATGGTTTTGTTAGACATCGTTCCACAACATCGAACTTATTAGTATATAAAAACTACATCTGCAATACTTTTGCAAAACAGGGCCAAACGGATTCCATATACACAGATTTCTCCAAGGCATTTGACAGAGTAAATCATACCATCTTGTGTCACAAACTAGAAGCGTATGGAATCTGTGGAAATCTTTTGAGATGGGTCGAATCCTACTTAAGTAGAAGAACGCAGTTAGTTGCAATCAAAGGATTTATATCAGCACCCTCTATTATTACATCTGGTGTTCCTCAGGGATCCCATCTGGGTCCGCTTTTCTTTATAATCTTTATTAATGACCTTGCTGAATGCTTGTATTGTCCTTCTTTATTTTATGCTGACGATCTCAAAATTTATAACACAATCCGTAACACCAATGATGCTTTGGCTCTTCAATATGATCTTGATACTGTTGAAAAATGGTGCGATTTAAATCACATGCAACTTAACACAAGCAAATGCTTTGTGATAAGTTTCACACTCAAAAAAGAGAGAAAGATTGTCTTCGATTATAGCCTTAAAGGTCAAAATCTAACGCGTAAGACCTCTGTCAAGGACTTAGGAGTAATTTTTGATGATAAATTAACCTTTAGAGATCATTATGACAGCATTATAACCAAAAGTTGCAAACTGCTTGGCTTCATCACTCGATCCACTAAAGACTTCAAGAAGCCCACTAGTATTATACAATTGTATTGCACTATGGTTCGGAGTATACTTGAATACAATTCAGTAGTTTGGTCACCCTATTATGGTGTTCATTGCGACCGTATAGAAAAAGTCCAGAGGAAATTTGTGAGAATACTCGCCTACAAACATCTGAGGCACCAGCAGTTGCTACATTATTCTGAAAGATTAAAATACTTCCACATGCAATCCCTTGAATCTCGTAGAACATATTTCGATGTTTCATTTCTACATAAAACCATTCACGGTTGTATTGATTGTCAGGATTTATTGTCCGCTATCAATTTTAACACAAACTACAGATTTAGAAATCCTAAAACATTTAATATAAATCCGTATTTGAATAATGTATCCCATAATAACCCCATCGCGAGAATGTGTCGTACTTATAATGATATTGCCGCTAATAATGACTCCATTGACATTTTCGAGAGTAAATTTCGTATATTTAGAAGGTGTTTGACGAATACAATCTTTAAGACTTAGTATGTAATATAATTGACATTGTTATGTACCTAATGTTATTTATAATTTTTAATTTATAATTTTTTTTTCTGCTATTTTTTTTATTTTATTTTTTTTTTACACTTATTGCTTAATTTTTCCAAAAATTTAATATTGTATTTTTTTTTTCTTTAATTTTTACTTGTAATAGCTTCAGCCTTTGTTGACTGTGAATTCATGTATTCTTACTTGATGTGTACACAAATATTAGGGTTTAACTAATCTTCGAACTTTGTAACTCATTATTTAGATATTTATCAGTTATTACCTGTCTTGTGTGCCATATTTAATAAATAAATAAATAAATAAATAAAAATTATTTTGTACGCCAATCCGGTTCTTACAATTAATTATCTTAACTCGATCCGGAACGAATATCTTCTTATTGTTAGTATGATAAAACGTTTCACCATATACATAATATCGTCCACCTTGGCTTATAATTTATTTAGGCCATTTAACCTACAATGAAGGGTGTGGTTTGTGAATTAGTGAAACGATGTACTTCATCGAGATAATGCTATCAAAATTCCATCAAGTTTGCACATATTAAAATACCAGGTTCTGTCCACGTTTATGACGTTTTCATCTAACGCCGAGCCGTAGGTATAATAACATTTTTTTCCTCGGGAATAGTTCCTTAAAGGATTAAATTATAAATATATAATATAAAGGATCATTTGTCCTTAAAGGATTAAGAGTATCCTATTATTTTATCTGGTATTCTTTCACTGCGTCTGCAAAATTTCAATAGTTACGGCGTGGAAGCGGAACAAACAAGTAAACAAATAAGCAAACAAACTCACCTTCGCATTAATTTATATAAACGCTAAAGTGAGTTTATTTATTTGCTTTATCAGTTGTATCTCGTGTTTATAACCCCACCCCGCATTCGTAAGGGCCATGCCGTGTATAGTATGGTCCACTATCTTGGATTTGATAGACGATCGACGAGGACAGACTGGACATAATATGTTAGGTATATTTTATAATATTAATGTCAGATAAAAACTTGTTTTAAATCTTACTAATATAATATTAGTAGGCGGTAGTTTATAACTTTAAATGTTCGTTCCTTTTTCAAAGCAAAACAGATGATATATCGTTAGATTAGATAGCAGGCTACCTAACAGACAAAAAAATCTGCGGGGGTTAAAAACAATAATTAATATAAGACGAAGTGACGGTAGTAAATTTAATCTTGCACATCAAAAGGAAGTTTCAGCGTATTACTGGTTAATGTTAACGCCTCTGCTATTTCAAGAGTATTCCCATTACCCAAATAGTGTTTCCTTGTTATTATAGAAAACATGCTTTACCCGTTATAAACTTAATGTATTTTAACTAGAATATAAATGAAACATCGTACTAAAACTGTAAATGCTAAAGTTCGTGAGGATGTGCTCGTTGAGACAAGAACAACTGAACGAATTTTTATTAAAGTCACTAATAGGGTAATAGGTACTCTGATGTACCTGAGAAATCTATAAATTTATAAGAGTTGCTTGTTAAAAATATATAAGTATATTCGTTCAAGCGAAATCGTTAAATCGGTAAAATAAATAAATATACTAGAATTGCTAGTTTAAATATATTATATATCCAGGTATACTTAATTATGTAATACGTGAAGCGAAATGTTTATATTTCTTTTTGAAAATGCTGCGAATAGTGGTAAATGTAATTTGGCATAGTTAAATGGTTTATATACATAACTTGCATTAAATACGTTAAATCAATTAAAATAAAACAAATTGACTCTTAATAATAGTAATATTATCAGTCAAAATGCAACCACTCATCAAATTGTCAAATAAAAAATAGTCACAGGGTGACTAGTTAGATTAATACTACTTAGGTATATACAATTGTACATATACGAGTACACATCTTCCGAATAACTCTTTAAATAAAACTTAATGCTATACACACCTGAACTAAAATGGTACTTAAATACTAAGAGTGCAAAAGATTTTATTATTCGTATTGTATAGCTTTTGTAACCTATAGTAATAAAAGTTAAATGAATTCATATACATTTTTTTCTCTATAATATTTGTATTCATTCATGTTAAAAATATTTTTCTTATAAGGTTATAAAAAGACATAAATCTGGTGACAAAAATAGTTTAAGAATACTGCATTTTTACACTCTTCTGGGTTAAGGCCAGTGTAATTCTGGCATATTCAATGGCTAACGATAACGATTCTGTGAAGGTTGTTTCCATACTTATATCATAGCCATTACATTAATTATACTGCGTCGACAATTTATTTCGACATTTTTTTATTATTTTAAATATCTTTGTCTACTTGTAAACGGGTCATATAAACATCTGTAAATTGTCTATCATGGCTGGCCTATGAATATTAATCCGGAAAACTGCACGAATGAGGTTTCCTCGAAATGTTTTCCTCCACTACGAAGCACGAAATTAATTTAAACATTAATTACACACTTGAATTTTAATCAGATTTTAAGCTGCAAATGTCAACATGACACCATTTCTGTACATCCTTTGTATAATTAATATTACTTGCCACTTTAATTTGAAAGCAATACGGTTCGGTGAACAAACACAACAATCCTTACAATTACTTAAGAGATGACTAAACCTCAACGCGTATTAAGCTTGACAAAGTGTAGTCAACACGAAAACTGTTAGCGCTTTGGTGTCAAAGACAGCCTGAAAGCGTTAAACCGAGAATAGTTCCGCTTGATTTGTGGTTTTTAAACTCCACAAACAAGTGAGCGGAACGAGCGTTTAACCCCGCGCGGCGTCGGCGGCGGAAGGGCGTCAGCCGACGAGAGTGGCAGGGCTTTCATTGAACGGATTTAGATTTTTTACAGCTTTTCCATTAAATGTAACTCGATTAAATCAATTAACGCTCTTCGACAAATGTCAAAGATATTTAAAATTTGCGCGGCAGTAGATTTATTTCATTTGAGTAAAACGTAAACAAATTCTGTAAATACGGCTATTTTTACCTTAACACCTGTATAAGAAAATTATACGGTTAATTCAATGTATATTTGTTATTATAAATTTTACTAAAAACATTTTGACAGTAAGTAACATTATTAACATACAAACTTTCTTGTATATAACAAATTAATGTTTTTTCTCAATTCTAAAAAAACTTGTCTAAATACATTTTAACGAAAAAGTGACAAAATTACATCCTATGACTTTGTCAACAAAATCCGCAATAAATATACAAATATAAAAAAACAGCTTACCTAGCATAGAACTTTTAAATTGGTTGGGCAAGTCATAAAATTAGCATTATCCGAAGAATTGCCGCCAATTAGGTTAGCGGCACGAAGTCTACGCCGAGTGTCGACACGCCGGCTGCAGCCACTCATTGTCTATTTACATATCTAGATCATTTCAGCAAATTCTTTACATTACACCTTTTTGAATTAAACCTTACGACGTACACACAAGATTCGAAAGACGAATTGATAAAGAAATTGTAGATTTAATGTGTATCCTCTCAAAATAAAAAGATGTAGTACGCCTTCATTGTCCAATACCTACAAGACAATACCTACAACAACTAAATTTATTTTTTAACATCAAACTGTATATGAAATATAAGCGATTTACACGCCAAAATCTTATATTTAAATATTGATGACCTGTCGAACTTTCGTCTAAGAAGTTATGCAACAATTCAATATTCTATCCCTCGAAAATCTTAGCTAAGTAGCATATTATTGGATTTAAAGTTAATCTGAAACTGTAAACATCGCTTTACTCAGAAATAGGTAAAATAGCTCCATTGAAAGAATTCCTTCAAAGGTTGGTTTCGTAATATTATATGATAAAATATTTGCATGTAGAGCGACTCGGAGCCAAGTGGGTTGCAAGCACAATGAAGAGTCTGGCTCGTCATATCATTAACTTCGCAATGTTCGCGTCGCGACATATTGTGCTGTATCCTAACATCGTCTCAAGCTTATGTTTTAACATTGTGCTATTTTGAGTTACAAGCGCCTTTGCATGTTTCATTCTAGGTACAAAAATACTATTCGATGTTCCTTCCATTTAATATGAATATTATTTATTGTAAATCTGGCTAGGTACAGTCAGGTGTACACCATTTTATGTGCATTGATTATTGCTATCAATATTTTAGAGGTCGAAAAACTACTAACATTATGAATAAATAAGTTATCAATACTGTAACAGCCTGTTGGCATCTCAAAATTGGGCAAATTGAACCTTCTCAAGCTCTAACTCACCTCTTTTACCTTAAGTTTCCAGGATATTTAGATACATTTTAACCACTTGTTACATGAATTTAAACACAAATTTAGGCTTCTACATAAGCATTACTAGCCGTGGTTTGTACCGGTTGTCTAGAGTAGAAGAATTTTTCAAAATAGGCTTATTAATTTTCTAGTGCCCACATCGTAAAAGAAATACTCCTTGTAAAATGTTTTATTTTGGAATGTTCATTCAATTTATTTCCCATCTTTTGAAATTATTACAACTTGTTGGTACCTAATTAACAAAACTTAAAACCGTCATAATATTTATCCTAAGCCAATGTATAGAATAACCATTCAGATAATTGGTTTTATTTATAGTTAATAATAATATGAAACATTTCATTATACAATGTTTATATGAATTAAGCCGCCAAAATATGTATGTAAGTGTAATAATATACCTATCAAAGGTAAAAAAACTCGTACTAATTGTGTGAGTATGCACATAAGTTTATTTATTTAAAATTTCGACTTTTTACGCACTTATTAAATTCACGCAAGACATTATACGCGAGGTTATAAAGACAGCCATACCTCGTGTTAAGCCTCGAGGGACGCATCCTTTATACCTGAACCTTTGAAGTCTTATTTTATTGATAAAGACGATTTTCTAAGACGGGTTTTTAAACACAATATGACAGTACATTTTTCTTTCCATAAAAGTTTTCGTATAATGTTACGATTGACGTTACGTACATAAATCTTCATTTTCGACACACAAGTATAATGTTGAAATAGTTATCAATATCATGCCTATAAAATATTCATTTTATAATTTTCAATATCATACCTATATAAAACATTTTGTTTCGTTTTATTATCTATATTTACCCTTTAAATGTGTCCGGGCTCGACCCTTACAAATCACAATATGAACATAAAAAATCTTCAAGCAAATTTTCCAATCAGATATACTAGATTCACTCTATTCAAGATCGTCCCTTTTTCAAATTAACTCCCAACATAAAAATCTCGGATCTGTCAATGGTGCCTGTTATAAAAAAGTTTAAATATTAATGTACCGACAAAATTCATTTTAAGCATCATAATATTCGATAAAACATAAATTACTTAAAATTTGGTACAATTGTAACAATTCTCAATAGCTCAGGTAAAGATCGGCTCGCGTGATAAGTGTAATTGAATTAAACTTTGCATCGGAGCAGTGGAGTGACACGAAACACATCGATTACCTGTAGGCTGTAGCTACACGCACACGACGCTCGAGACCTCTGACCGCACGCACTTTATCATATCAATTGCAATTACCTGAAAAAATATATAATTTATATTACAATTAACAAAATAAAACATAAAATTATTGTGGCCATAGAGAATCATTATATTAAAAATCCGGAAAACACTGCGCCGTTTTTTTTAAATCCCAGAAGAGGAAAGAAAAAAAAAACAAAAAGTATGGCAGTAA
>DVWF01000012.1:0-14258 GCA_018234925.1 Junonia litoralis
ATAAGTATTTCATCTAAATTCAAACAAATTGTGCAAAAATTAATTGAGTGGGTTACCTTAGTAGTAGTTAATTTTTTATTATCTTCTCTATGACTTGTAATGTGTAATACTTACTTTTATATCAGAACGGATCAGCCAAAGTTCTATACTTACATGAATTTAATTTTACCCATTACATTTAAAATGTATTAGAGAAATTACTTTTGTCACTATCAAGCATTTCCAACCTATTGAATCCGTTGCCTTTAATACAGAATCTTGTTTAATTGTAATTACACTGGGTAATATATTTTTTTAATAATTAATTAATTAGAACTTTGAGGAAATTTTATAATTGTGCGATTCGATATTAAAATAGTTGTTAGTTGCCGTGAAAAATATAATCTCGCTTTTAACTTGGACGGTGAATTACATAGCAAAATCTACTTTCATTATCCGAGTCCGCTAATGTTATAAAGTCTTTTGTGTGAAATTCCAACTGCGAAAAATCTCCGTCGGTCATTGTGTAAAAATACTCCTCACAATATATCCTTTTTTAATTCACCTGTTAGTCACATAAAAACTTCATTATAATTCACATTTTATCTTGTTAAGTTATTCTTGTGAGCTATTCTTTACCCTTTTATTTTCTTTTCGTAGTCTACATTAATTTATTAAATAAATCATGTCGGGATTCTTAAGTTAATTTGTTTAATTATAATTTATGTTTCACAAGATACAGTTGGACGCAAAAATATCTTGCCTCTTTTCTATTATGGATATAAATATAAATAAAAGGTTAACGACCTTTTCAGTCTAGCTCTAAATAAAGAAAAAATAGCCGGATGACTGGCCGACCTTCAGTACCTAACAGATCTATTATATCTATACAGACGGCCAATTCAATAGGTGCTGCAATGGATTGATACTTTATACCTGCGATTTTTCAGTCTTTACTTTACACTGAAAAAAAAATTACGACTAGTCAATTTCTTTAGCTATACTTAACTCAGAAAGACTTAAAATTAAAAATCCCATATTAATATTGTACGATACCTAGTATTGCCAAATTCTATCCACTAAGTTTCTACAACAGATATTGAGCTCAATTAAAATGAAATTAGAATTGAGAAGACGAGTCTGTTTTAGAAATTAAAAATAGCGATGATCCCCAATATTTTTATTGTATTATGTAAAACATTCTTCCTGTATCAACTGAAATTTAAGGACTATTGTAAAATAAAAAAAGAAATTAAAAAAAAAGTCAGCTAAACCTAATCCAGATTTTCCAAGCAGATGTACATACATATATTTCCATTAAGTCCAGCCGTCCGTTCACCTGCGGGTGTGGAATGTAGACTCAGACGCTAATTCAGATTTATCACGTCCTCCCCTTTACGATTTTTGCCATTCAAGAAGCATTTCAAGGCATTTATTAGATTATCAATCCCAAGATAGATAACCGATCGACTTATTGTAAGGAAGAAGAATGGAACGATATTTCAAAAGATCATTACTGTGATGAGTTTTCTTTGAAAACGTTATACTGGAAAAGCTTCTCGTTATTTACTTTGGAGCTTAGTTAGAGTGAAATAGATTCTTAGACTGCGATTTTTATAAGTATGGTAAAATATATTTAGATAGGTTTTACGTAGAATTCTAAAAACGTGTTTTTTATTGTAAGTATAAGTCAGTTTCGCGAAACTATCACGACCAAATAAAAAAACACCTATTCATTTTAGGAAAGTAATAAGTTAAAAATCTCAAAACCGAATAAAGCTATGTTTTCACTGAATATAACATGTAGGGATATGTTATAAATCAGTGGTTTCGCACATTAATAACAAAGATACGTGTACATGTGGAATGGGTCTTATATTAGATTAAAACGAGTAGGACGCGTTTATATCAATTAGAATTAATTGACACTGATACATTTGTACGTAAATGGCGAATACGAAGTAACAATTTCGTTGGGTTTTATTTCGTCCCCCATTAAGATATTCCCGATAGTGACGTTTTCATAAAATGAGAATTTTATTGTATAATATATAGCAGTGTTGTGTAAGAAATAATTAGTGTTTTAATAATATTGATCGTATATTTCCATTGTAAGACATTTCTACTGCATTTAAACATATTATTTGTTCAGACGGTAAATGTAAGTTTAGATTTTACCCTAAATTGAAAACTATATAATCATAATAAATTATTACTGTTTCACACCGCCGGCGCGGGCGTTAAGGCCACTATTTTAAAACGAAAATTACCGGGTAATCTATACTCCGTAATTGGGTAACAAAGTAAACGAAATCTTTTATACCTACTTATTGCTTTAATTTCCAAATCGTAATTAAGAATCTGTGTACCAGCTATTTATAATTGTAATTTATTTATTAGGTTTACACACGAAAATGCTTGCTTACGGTTATTTAAACACGATTTTCTCTCTCAATGCGAATATGATATAAAAATATTACCGCGTAAACGTTGTACGACAGTCGCGCTACTTTAGAGCTACAGTTGTCTGACACTAATAGCCACTCCATTTAAAAGTGTCCTTAGCCTAAAATCTTTAGTAAATATGCGAATAATTAATTATTCGAAATATATTACATACTTCAATACAGTAAAAAAGTTTTAATTAGAAAAGAGTATCATAATGTATTAATGTTGTTCGTATAATATTACCAAATGTGTCCCGATCTTTACCAGTATGGTATTTATCGATTATTTCGTGTGAACTATTGTTCTCAACGGCGGGGGAACAGAATCCTTGGGGTGGCGGCCCCTATGCCCTCCCCCAACAAAACAAAACTAGCAAAAGCACACATTAAACATTTTTTGTACCACTACGGTTTTAAACTGTCATAAACATTTCGTTTTTTAACGATAAAAGGAGCGTGTGGCTTGGCTAAAGAAATATTCTGTGGTTGTAAAAGTGGCACGCCACCCATCTTTATATTTGTATGTTGAATACTGTCAACAGTGCTTGCGTGTTTCGACGGTACTTGATAATAATTTGATGTTCTCGTGATTTAAGATCATTGGCTTCGTTTTAAGGGAGCACCTTTAAGAATAGGCTTGTATAAATATATTATCACCTGATATGAGAACGCGAAGCGAACGAGGTTATTGTTTTGAAAAATCTTATAACACGATTTTTTTTAATTCGATAAGGTCATGGATCACTACCATATAAAACTACGTTGTATTGTAACGTTACAACTTATACAATATTTCAGTTGTTTAAATTAAAAATGCAATTTTGAATTCACTTGAAAGCTGTTAAGCTCTGCAGTTGCACCCACGTCCCTATCCGCAAACAGGTTTAGCGGACAGTACACCAACTGCTTAACATAGCAACGATTCTCGAAATCGCAAATTCCGATCAACGAGCCTACAGGATTCTATAAAAGAAAATCTCAACTCTCCGCATAGGTTCCCTTACGCTGAGTTATACATTTTTTTCTTACTTCTCGTGGGAAAGTGAAAAAAATGTTTTTAGTACTTACCTATTAAATCTTTATAACTATCACTGGCACGCACTTGAGAAATAGGATATTAAAATTTGTTTTTGTCTGAATAAGCTTTTCGTAGCGGTTTTAATGGCGTTAACTTCGATAATCCTTAGGTAAGTTACTACTATATATAACTATATAACGTGGAAATAATATCAACTGAAACTACTAAAGAACTTACATAAATTAGTATACAAATATATAGACATAGAATATATTATCACAGACATACTACAAAAGACATCAAAAGGAAATATAAACGTATTCTTTCATTATATTCTTTCATGTTCATCATTATCTCCGTAAAAATCTCGCACATTTTCATCTGGTACAGAACGCGGGAATGTCACGCTTCGTCTTTTAAAGTGAAACCGAGATGTTTTCATTCAAGTAGGCTTTTACAGCTGCACTGAGGACGTTTTGTAGGAATGAACACTGTATGGCCAGCTCTTTCCATTTTCCCTAAAGTGACATGAAACATTAATAATTATAATACCATTAAAAGTGGTAAAAGTTCTAAAATTTCAATTTATAATTGTTGTTACTATAAACAGGTATATGTACCTGTATAACAAGGATTCGTAAATCTAAAACAATAATCTTAAAAAAGGTCATTAGAGAATGAATAAAAACCACCACAGACCCAACTGTTCTTTGATTTTGAAGCTGCAAAAAGTAGTTGGAAAACAAACATCTCCATAAATAGCATTACAACGAAAGACGTTGAAAACATTGTAGTGTAAAATACAAGAGTTTCTTTACAGTAATATATGACTGATAAATAAATAATCAAAAACCCCGACGGACGCTATATATCTTTCGAGTGAATGTTAAAATGATAATTTCAATTTAAACATGATGTATGAATGAGTTTCTTGACGGAGTTTGATAAAGAGTTCTCACAAGTTGTTTTCACTTATCGAATAAACGTCGGTAATATTTTAGAAACTTACTTTGCTGGACATAAATAAAACTTCTCGTAAGATAAGTTTGTTCTTTAATTCTGTGATCTGTTATTAATTTTTCTACTGGTTCGAAGTGTTTCTGAATAGGAATAATATACGTAGTTACAATTACCCATAGTCCGCATTGACCCTGTGTGTGATCTGTGATATTACTGTGATAATGTTCTGTGGTTTCTATGGGCTACAGTTGGGCCGCATTGTGGTTATATTAATGTAAAATTTTATCAAAATGTATTCAGTCGTTTTTGCTTCTAATAGCAACAAACATTAATTCATTTGTCCATCCATTCATCTGTTAAGACATTCATCCATCTTTGTAACTATCGCTTTTGTTTATTACGAATAAGTAGGATAGGATAGGATCCATCTAAATTGCTAAATATGAATCATAAGCATAGCAATTGTGTGATATTCTCTAATGTAATAATCTAGTCTATAACCAGTTATGAGATCAGAATGATTAAATGAGACACAAAACTATTAATCTCACATAGTGTGATTGTTACCTATTCAAAGCAGATCAATTATATTAATCGAACAGAATGGCGTAGACATATCTATATTACTAAAACAAAATTTTCTTTCTATGTTTGGGAAAATTTGAGCTTTCCGAATATACATAAATAACTTTTTTTTTAATTGCTATCTTAGCAATAAGACCGCCTTTGTACATTTTACTTTAAATACATTTCATTTGTTTAATTTTACTGGTGTACAATAAAGAGTATTTGTTGTTGTAACTCTTAAATATATGAGCACACCACATAAATATATTATATACATTATATATAGTTGATATATACCTACTATCTCCCTTAGCAAAAAAAATTAAAATGGGTATTTAGTTGTTTCAGATATTCACCTCTTTAATTCACTCTAACTCTAATAACGTGAACTCGGTAGAAATAAAGCAATAAAAGTAAATTAAAATATCTATATAATTTTTATAGTTTCCGCGATTTAAGTGAAAATAAGTCATTACAGTGTATCTGTTTTGCATACTCGTACATAAACTGTCCTATAACTGCTATTAAGACAATTATTTTACTCTTGTTAATGGTCCATAAACTTTGCAAAACACGTCTTATAAAAACTGTACCATTAATCAATGTTTCTTTGTTACCAAGTTAATAAATTTAATATTTAAAAATATTAGAATATATGTAATTGGATATTTTAACATAATAGGTAATTAATAGATCTATACAACAGTTTAAATTATTATAATTAAACCCAGTATATCGATCAATCTTGTACCCGTAATTTTGACCAATACCATATATTACAAATATTTAAAAAACTCCAAATAACCTGCTAGGTATATTGTTTAAACCTCGGTTTGTAGTTAGTAAGAAAATTAACATATAAATAAGATACGTATGTACAACATTATTAGAAAGTAAAGGTAAACCGCACAGCCAGGAGAACTATAAATGTTTTCTATTCACGAAATAGTCATAAATATATAGTTATAGCGAATGAAACCATGCCACAGGTGGTCTCCAGTCCTTGGTTAAGTTTACTACAGTTTCGATTTCCAACTGAATAAAACTGGCTATAAAACTGATAAGCTACAAAACTTTTATAGTCACAAATGATTCTTGTTACCTTTAAATGGTAAAATATAATATCGACGCAAACGGGTAATTTCTGCAATTTCTTATATTTTTACGACTAAGTAGATTTATCTTTTATGAAGCTTAATTCGTAGGCGTGGAAGTTAGATATTGAATCAGGTTTATTCCCTGGGAATTATTTTATTATCTAAGAAGATCTTATATTTAATATGTTGATCTAGTATGTCTTAATTAGTCATATTAAATTAATTGCGTGTGCGTGCACATATAATAAAATAAGATACAAAATTTTAAAAGTTATATTTTAGTGTTGATATCAGTAATATTTATAATGGATAAGCTTTTCATAAGTCAGGAAAATGATTATTCTATAGTAATATAAATAGTGGTTTGTTATTATGCGTTAATAAATTAAATGTATTTACTTTAATTAACAAACATAAACACAATTTATCTGAAAGGTAAATCAAAACAAAATGCTAAACGAAACAACATTGACGAAATTAATTTGAAAGCGAAATAAAATCCATAAATTATAACAGTTGGAAATAGACCATTTAATGAAAAGTATAAATTATTTGCAAGCGGACCAGTTTATCGTGGGCGTAAGATACCGGCCGAATCTAAAGCCTTATTGAAAGCAATAAGTAAAACGCGAGTCCCAAGCCACCTCGCTATACAATTACGAATGCTTTACACCTACGGTTTTATTTATTGCGAAACAAGCTCCGATCCTTGTGGCGTTGAATAAATAGACTAATAAGTATTATAAAAACATCTAGGGTTAATGCACTTTAATTACAGCGAGCTCGTTTTGTTTTATTTTTTATAGCTTTATTAATTGAATTATTTTTTTACGTTGTTTTTATTGGTACTCGTATATAAGCGATATCTTTTCAATGTCTCGTAATTTTTTTGTCTGTAAATTATACAAATGTAACAATTATTATTGTTACTTACATTTGAATAGCCGTTTCTTTGAAATGAATTCAGAATTAGAATATTTCAGCTTTGCGAAGTAAACATTAATGAATTTATGTTGTCAACAGTCACATTTGTTTTGCGTGTACCCTCGTACTAACGAGGAAAACTTATTGCAGAAAACAAAAAAACGCTACTAATTTGCAAATGTAAATATTGTAAATTACATTAAACTTTGCCCGGAGATTACCTGTACGTGTATGTTAACAACATACACAAACAATTCTACAGATTAAACATTATTAGTTGATAAACATACGCAGAATAAATTTAAATTTCTTTAGGTTTACGTCAAGTCGCAGAGCAAACTTGACGTGAATCACACTACAGCGTAAACAAAACGACCGGCCACTCGAATTAACTCGAACTGCATTAAAATAAACATCAAACCATCTCTCATTGCTTCCACTTATACGAAGACTAGGCACGGTTTCACTGATATAAATAGGTGAGCTTTGCACACCATAAACAAAAATGTAACACGTTATTTGTCACGCACTCGCGAGTCGATCGAGTCAAGCGCACGAGAGGCGCGCTCCGCACGGGCGCACTCCGCGTGCACGCAGCAACATTGCGTCTGCACGATAGACGGGAATCCGACGGAAAGGGCCTTCTCCCCTTCCGAGTGATCGCGCGGGATGCAGCGAATGCTAATGCCATATTCAAGTGTACACAGGGTGTAAACAAAGGCGAACGTTTCGACCGCAATTGAACGCTGTGCCGCTATTATTTAAACAAATGAAAGTTCGAGTGCTAATCGAAATATTAACAGGAAATGAATGCTTAAGAACTTTGATTGCGATAACCCGTAGAGGTATGTTAAAAACGACGCTTATTACAATGCCATTATAGCAAACTTTCAGCGCCAAGATTATTTACCTTTGGCACGGAATCGGTACCTCGTTACGTTAACACCTGCAATTTTAATTGGTGCATACTAAAAATGTGAAATTTACGACGATCATTTCGAAGCAATTAAAACCGAGGCATGGTAAAAAATGTTGAATTGTAAAAGTTTGCGCAAAAAGAACAATTTTCATCGTCCTGTATGATAAACACTGGTGCCATCTGTGCCGGGGAGCCCTTGCATTAGCGGGATGACATTATGCACTACCTTTAGAAGGGTTCGCGGCTTATCTCGTTAAATCAGTCCCTCAGCCTGGCTACGGTGAAATAATTTACACTGAGGGCTTCAGTAAACAACCTCCTGCTGATATAAAGATTTCTTTCTCATTCCACATCATTTATGCACGCTGGTTGCAGCGTAGGTGTTGTTTATTTATTCAATATTCTATCTACAGCGATGTCACATAATTTTGTTTGTATAATTAAGTTTAAAAATTAAACAATACCTGTATGAAACATTTTTTTCGTTTTTATCTTTAAAAATGATATCAAATATTGTTGGTTACGTCTCGCATAGAAATATAATTTGGTGTTGTAATAAGAGGGTGTGCGAGTTCGCCCCATCTCTGCGTTACCATTCATACTATTGATAATGACTGCCATTATTTTGAACGAGCTGTTTACGATCGAATGATTAAATATATGTATAAAATTTGTAAGAATTAAGACCTAGAAAAATAGTAATAGTTATACAAAATAAATATGGTAAAAAATTATTAGAAGCATATACCTACATAATACAAAAAAGTATAAAATTAAACCATAGCTTTACAACTTAATACTTAATGATCATACAATGCAGCTGAAATAAAACAACGATTCGATAAATTCTCTACCTATTATAGTTTATAAACTAGTACACAACTAAACGAGCATTTATCAACATTGGACATAAACTTTGAGTCAACCAGTTACTGCAGTGCAGATAGGAATAGCAGATCTAAAGTACCTTGTCCAAGCTATGCCAACTTTGTAGTGCACCACAGAGTAGTGTTGTTTTTTACTTTCGTTGTACGCCTAAAGCCTGATATATAGGCGGTCACATTAAAATGCTAGACATTTCCTGCGAGTTTACTTGTATATTGTTAACAGTTAAGTATTAATTAGTTATATTAATTATATCTCATAAAATATGTATCCTTCTTTCTATTCAATGAATACGAAAATCTGATGAGCAATTTCTTCAATCAAACCTCTACAGATTCAATCTCAACCTATACAGATTTGATGTAAACTATTGAAAACCGTTTAATTATTTCGATTGAAAGGAACACGGAAACGAACGCGGTTAAGATTCGACTAATTCCCCATTCGCTTGTTAAACAAGATTAAACTATTCGTGGAACATCTAAAAGTAAACGGTGATTTATAACGAAAACGTTCGAATATGCTTTACGTTTCGAACTCTTATTGATATGAGGAAAAAATTATTTCGAATTCACTAATGCCTCACTTAAACTGTCACGAGTATTCACGTGTCGCATTAATTCTGGGAGAGCGGAAGATGATTGATTTGCTTTTAATATACGTAGTTTTGGTCTTCCGTAAATATTTCCCGGAAGTATACGGATATATTAACTAGGAGACGACAAAATAGAATCGATTTTTTGACAATTTTAATGATTATTTTAATTCGTACGCATCGTAAAGCTATTAAATGTCAACAATATCGTTGTCCTAATCTACGTTTCATGTCCGAATAATTAATTTACGCTTTTTAAATTCCGTTTTTCAAACTCTAGTCAGTTTTATGAATTCACTATTAGTTACATTCAAAATTTTATTTATTAAAATATTAATATATTATTTTATTACAAAACAAATGCAAATATTTATTGTATAAGCTTCAGTCTTGTCTGCCCAGTGCCTAAACAAGTTAGGTTTAGCTTATCAAATCCGTTACACTCCACTTGGTTTAAGCGTCGGTAATTTATTTCAACAATAAATGAGGTCACGTCTAGCACCGACCTTAGCTTCTTGTTAAATATATTTCAAATCCAAAATATATTTCATTTTATTCTTAAAACGTTTATTATCCTTGTTTGTCCCCTTAAACTATTAGAATAATAATTTTCGTAATATGTTTGACTTATACTTGTTGTGACAATTACGTACACATCTTGATTTAAAAAGCTTTTTGTAGCAAGCACACAAATTAACACGTTTTTTTAAGTTTTTTTTTTTTAAAGTTCATTAGTTCTAGACGAAAGACGAAGTATTTTTTTTGTATAAAAAGTACGTAGTAAATAAGTTAATGTAAGTTTGATACACATGTATATAAATTATTTGTTTTTTTTTTCTGAATAAATTTTCAAGCTAAGGTAACTCGAATAATTAATTTATGTTTCATGTTAAAGTTTTCGAATAAGGCCAAGATATAAAGTTACAGTGTAATCTCGTGTTATGATGCGATAAAACGCCATTAAATTATTTCTTCAAATTATACACTCGAAATTACATCTTGAAAATACTTGTTAATGAAATATGAAGGTACTTTTATTTTGACTGAATACAAAGGAAATTTTAGCCTATTGATTTTTCTGTCTGACACTAAAGTATTGTACGGGTATTGTAGGATTTAGATGTTCCTCGTATTTATGTTTTATACATTTTGGATATGTTCTTCACCCTACATACAGAGGGTACTTTCTTATGGGAGGCCATTAAACCGTAGCCTAGATTTATGGTACTCTTCCGGTTTGAAACGATATCTTGCCCAACTATTACATTGCCCGTTACATTATTCAATTTATAGCTTTTCTTGGCTGTATATTAATTTTGGAAAAAAGCATTTTTTTTTTTAAATTTAAGTGAAAATCTTAACTAAACAGTGTCCTGGACCCTAAATCTGTGTATCAAATCGAAACGCAAACGAGCGTGTAATGAATTTTTAAACGACTTTTCGCGATTTAATTTTACAAACCGAATTAAGACCGGATTTAGCTTTTTAGACACCGAAGTTTATGTACATTATTAGATGTACAGTAAATATTTAATGAATTATAACATTAACTGACAAGAGTTTAAATAAATTCCCAAAAAAATATTTATACCTATATTGTATTAGGTGTTATGATATTTCTCAATTAATAATACTATACAAAAAGTATCTAGTTTTTCGTCTGGTGAACCAAGGGAGGGATTAACCGAAGCATTGAACCCATAACATGTTATTTACGACGACATAAAGGGCGAAATTTAATAAGAAGAATTTTGATCGGGGCCCATCTCAATTATGAATAAATTGTTCGAATTCGGCTTTAAAAAGTAAATGAAAATAATATGGAAATTTATTTCATATCAAACATATCTTCGCTTAATAGAATTATTATCCACTATTAATAATTAAGCCGTTGTAACATAACCTCAAACAATAACCGAGACAAAAATATCTCAACCATATTTTTGTACTTCGTTTTTACGACCACAAACAGCAGCATTGAACAAATATGAGCACGCTAGGAAATACTGTCATAATAAAGCTCCTTTATGTAACGCGGAAGTGTACAAAGGACCTACCGCAAAGTGAAAGAACTGCAAACAGGACAAAAGTGTAAACCATAAACCTAGTGCACACAGGCGGTGTAATGTACATGACATCTGAGGGAAATGCACTCCCTAAGGGTCACGACGACAGATAGACGTTGAATTGACATGATGATAGCTTGTATTTATTATAAATATGTAATATGTACAAGAATATTCTTGAAGTATTATCCGGCTTCGTGCAAACTAAACGAAATTTATAAAAGTACACATATTATGTAGTTTAAGTATGGCCTATGATGATGTGGAATAATTTAATGATTTGATTGGCATTCTTGATGGGAGAATTTTGGAAATCTTTGTAAAAAAGTAGTTTTCGAGTTTATTCGGTACATACATACAAATTGGTTTTCAAACGAGGTACCTTATTGACAGTTAATTCAAAAAATACATTGGAATTTCCTAAGATTCAATATCCAACAGTAAATACAAAATGTAATATGAAAACTGAGTATGTTGAAAGAAATTCTGAGTACCTATACAGTTACTCGAAAATTTATCTGACAAGCCGTAGCTTATCCATGACACAAAGCTATTACCTAGTAGACACTAATATAAAATAAAGAAATATTTTTGCCATTACTGACTTTTTACTTTCTGTTTCAGAACATTTCAAACCAATACAGCACTAATGCAAAACGAGGGCAAATCGGAAATCCCTCATATTTCCAAAAAAAGTTTTTGTTTACATAACACAGTCTGCAATACCAAAGTGGATAGTATTTGTTGACATAATAGATCGATGTGGAGCGGTCCAGCACAACGTAGGATAAACATACGAGTATGTGACGCGGCCGGCCGCCTGCAGCAAACATTTGCTTAGTACTCCGTACTGTGTGAGTTTATAATGTAACTTATTTATAGGCTCAATATTGATAGAATGTCAACATCGTGAAAACGCTTTGATATTTTGTATCTGGTTCTAACTAACGAAACATTATCCATATTACTTAGGAATACACGAAAGCAACTTACTCCTACATTAAATCTTAAGACCTACGAATAAATATACAGATATGTAGCTTGATCCCCATGGAGAAGCATAATTGTCAAGCATCCTTGGGTGTGAGAAATCAATATAAAAAGGTTTTTTTTCATATGTTAGATAATGTAGTTTTTCGAAAAAAAATAATGAGATATAGCTATAGGTATAAAATACAGTTTCTACAGTATAAACTCAATGTTCAAAAAGTCATTTTTAATCATACTTTATAGTATTACAACATTAATAAATATCACAAACTATACTTAGCCTTGGAATGTTAGTAACAGTGTTAGTAGATACACTTTGGCAGACACAGTATCAGTTTCTACATTTCCAGCAAAAACTTCCGAGTTTTTGCTTGAAAGTCAAGATCCGAGTGTACGTTAACACCCTATTAGCTGCTTCACAAATCAGCTGCCGCTCCTCGACCCTTGATAAAATTGGTTTTTCAAAACATCTCCCTACGAAACACGAAACTTATCTCGACTTATCGCCTGCGAGAGGAAACACGTTTTTTTTTCGAGGACTCGCAATTACACTTTTGAGGCGCAGATTAGAAGACATTATACTGATTAGCTTTTGTAATTAGCTGATTTGTTAATTTTGCTGTTGAGATTTTAATTTCATCGATTGATTTTTTTTCGAGAAATTTTAATTAAGTAGGTATCGTCAAGATCCGTATTGAAACCAGTTTTTTTTAAACGGACACGTGTTCTTTGTAAAAACCTATTGTTATCAAATAATTAAGTCAATTCCTTCAATTATAAAAGTATTAACTTTATTTTTTAATTACAAGGTATGTAACTTATGTATGTATATTAACAATGAAGGATATACCCAAAACGTGAATATACCGTTAGGTTACCTCATTTTTTGTAACGGAGATGCGTCAAAATATGTAATCGAGATAAAGTGTTATGCATCTTAAGGAAGAAGGGAAATATTACCTTTTAATTTACTAAATTAATATCTCGAGATAACCCCTTAACATTGGACAGATTAATGTGAAATGGGATAATTAATTAGTCAGCTACGGGGTAAGGACATGTATGATGAAATGGCCGAAAAGATATTTTCGCATTTGTATTATCGCTAAGTATATTTTCTGAGTACTAAACTTATGAAGTGTTCTAATTCATTGTCGAATATGTAATAGGTATGTATAGGTATTGCGAATGGCAATATAGCATCAAGCTACCCATAGAAGAAGAGCTTAGATTATAAATGCCTGCACATACTAAGGACTTTTGTCGGTCCAAATAGATAGTTTTAGATGTCTAAGTTTGATATAATATAACAAATCTAATAAAAGTGTTTCCTCGTGAACAAAAACCCCTTGTATGCACCATGCGATACATATCTATATGTTATATATGGTCAGTTTTTTTTTAACAAATAACATGAAAAATTAATTCACGATATTTAAAGATAATTACGTACATATCTGAACGATATATTATTCCGTAATAACATTTAATTATATGACATCTCCGGAGTTCGTATGGCGTTCGAGTCTCGGTCGGCACAAGTTCCTTAGAAGGAGTATCCCGGTAAGGAAAGTGGGCCCATTGTGTAGGCACGACGGTTGTTCACCCATAAGAACTCACGGAATTCTAAATCGAAACCCGTCCTCACATTTGAGAATGCTCTCACTTTTATGCGACTTTGAAAACATTTTAATGTTATTTAAGTTTTTAATTTTTAATAACTGTTATAGCGAATACAATTGATATTTTGGTTTTGGTATGTTTAATTTCGATTTATTTATTTTTTTCACATTTGGTTATCAGATTTTTAC
>DVWF01000013.1:0-14230 GCA_018234925.1 Junonia litoralis
CGTCCCTTTTTCGTTCGAGTGCAAAAACAATAATTGCCCGAGCAGTGAAAGTGAATGTATATAGTCTCGCGTAGTTTTTATAATTTTTTATTACATTTTCTTGTGTTGCGTCATTCATATGTACTTTTCACAAGACTGTGAATTTGACGCCTAAAATAGTGCAAGTGCTCTGTGCGTTATCCCTGTGCGTACCTACCGTGGTCGAGAAATCGACAAACGTTTCGTTACGATATCGAAAATCAACGGTTGAGACTATCCCAACAAAAACATCTAGATCGATATTACGATTGAACTTTACATACGTCAATCACTATCATCGTGCTACCAGCTTCAATTTTCAAAACTTTTGGTGTTTGTGCTTGTCTCATTTTTGTTAATAATTAATTTTCTTGCTTTTTATACTAACTTGCACGGTTTGTAAATAATAATAAATAATCTGTCTAGCTTTGTGTACATTGTATGGAAATGGTAAGTTTTTAATTTTTAACAAGCATCGTTTTTGGGTAAATTGTATATACTAATTAATAACATTACATTACATTTACAATATTTTAAAATTATTAACATACTATATAAGTTGTTTAATATTAATAACTTAATACTTTGTGCATTTAATTGGCACAATTATTGCAAAATTAAGGTGTTTTGTTTGTCTTTTAATTGTTTGACTTTGTATATACATTATAAATTTTGCTGTTTGTTTTTTAACACATCAATCTATCACCCAAAAGCCTATTCTCATGCTTTATTATTAATTTTTTTTTTTTCTTATGTGAATGTTGTGTGTATTAACTATTGTTTATTTTATTTTGAATAACGTGTTTGCCAAAAACTTTGTATATATAATTTTAACAATATTTTAAGTTTGTCTTGTGTGTGTGTGTGGGTTTTTACAGCTTGGTTTAAATAATATAACTATAAAATTGCTGTTCAATGTTATGAAACAAGTTTGACTGTTTGCAT
The DNA here is from genome assembly GCA_018234925.1 of Junonia litoralis. Lineage (NCBI taxonomy): Eukaryota > Metazoa > Arthropoda > Insecta > Lepidoptera > Nymphalidae > Junonia > Junonia litoralis. The sequence goes on from DVWF01000013.1 coordinate 964, forward strand.
CTTACTAATTTATGGTTTATGTTTTTTTGTTGTTCTTTTGAATTAATTTTTGTATTGTTTTCTTATTATATTTTCAACGCTCACACCCCCTTGCTAGAAGTTTATTGCTATTGCCTATTAACATCAATTCTGTATAGCTATGGCTACGGACAAAAAGGATGTTGATGTTCAGGAACTTCTGGAGCGGCTTGAGGCTCAAAATGCTGCCTTGCAGGCTAGGTTGACACAAGACACCAGTGCACAGGTGTGCAAAGTGTCTGCCAAAATCCCACCTTTTTGGCCACATAAGCCTTTGGTGTGGTTTGCAGCGGTAGAAGCTCAATTCGAGTTAGCAGGCATCACTCAAGACAGCACCAAATATAGTTTTATAATAGGACACTTAGATTATAGATATGCTCAGGAAGTTGAGGATATAATAACAAATCCTCCTGGTTCCGGACAAAAATATGAAACTCTAAAAAAAGAATTAATAAGGCGTCTCTCAATATCAGAGGAAGAAAGAGTGAGGCAGCTTATAAGTGATGAGGAACTCGGGGATCGAAGACCATCCCAGTTCCTGAGGCACCTCAGATCTCTGGCAGGTTCCACCATGTCAGACGATAACATCATTCGCCAATTGTGGATGCGCCGTTTACCTCAGCAAGTGCAGGCAATTTTAGCATCCCAGTTGGATTTGAATCTGGATAAGATGGCTGAGTTGGCTGACAAGGTATCGGAGGTAGTTAACTCTAAACAAGTTTTTGCATGCTCTGTTCCAGTTAACTCCTCAGCAACAAATCCATCTGCAGCAGAACCGTCACCATTGCTGACTCAACTTGCACAACAAGTGGAAGCGCTCACTAAACAAGTTGCTGCACTTTCAGTCTCACATGGCCGTAGTCGGTCAATTTCTAGAAAATCCTGCGGTCGATACTCCAGAAGCCCGTCATCGTCTAGACTGTGCTGGTACCATAGACGATTCAAGGGAAGAGCATCCAAGTGCACACAGCCATGCAATTGGACCAGTTCACCGACGGAAAACTCCAACAACAATCAGTACTGACGGCAACTGATTGTCAAACACCTCCCAGCCGTCGCTTGTTTGTTGTGGACCAGACGTCGCGACACCGTTTTTTAATAGATACCGGCTCCGACGTTTGTTGTTACCCGCGACATTTGATTAAAGGTCGTCTACCCGATTCGGACTATGACCTCTCAGCAGCGAACGGGAGTAAAATAAAAACATACGGAAACATTTCTCTACATTTAAATCTAGGTCTACGGCGTGATTTCCCGTGGAGTTTTATTGTAGCTGATATCGCTACACCAATAATTGGTTATGATTTTCTAAGTCATTACAACCTTTTGCCGGATTGCCGTAACCGACGACTAGTCGACGGCAACACGAAATTGCAGGTGTGCGGCATAGTTGCGACCTCCAAACAAGAGAGTGTCAAGACAATCTCGGTTGAAGATACACCATTTTCGAAGTTACTGTCCGAATTCCCGGACATCACTAAACCTCCTGGTGTACCACGAACGATCAAGCATAACACTATGCATTATATTAAAACGACAGATGGACCTCCAGTGTCATGTAGACCACGACGCTTAGCTCCCCAAAAGCTTGCTGCAGCTAAACGGGAGTTTGAAGATATGGTCCACAATGGTACTGCTAGACCATCAAAGAGTGCATGGGCATCTCCCTTGCACATGGCAGTCAAAAAAGATAACACCTGGCGGCCTTGCGGCGATTACCGTGCCCTGAACGCCAGGACTGTTCCTGATCGTTATCCTGTCAGGCATATTCAGGATTTTTCCAATAGCTTGGCAGGTTCGAAGGTGTTCAGTACCTGTGACTTAGTGAAAGCGTACCATCAAATCCCCGTGTTTGAAGATGACATCTCGAAGACAGCCATCGTTACCCCGTTTGGCCTCTTCGAATTTCCCTTCATGACGTTCGGTTTGCGAAACGCCGGGCAAACCTTCCAGCGTTTCATCGATGAGGTCACACGGGGTCTCGATTTCTGTTTTCCCTACATAGATGATGTGCTTATTTTCTCACCTGACGAAGCAACACACGAGGAACATCTTCGCACCTTGTTCCAGCGATTTAAGGATTATGGAGTTGTAATAAATCCATCTAAATGTGTGTTCGGCGCTAAGGAAGTTACCTTTCTTGGCTACCTTATTAATGCCAAAGGTACACGTCCTCCTCAAGAACGTGTAAAAAATTTACTAGATTTCCCTCCACCTCCTACTGTACAAGGTATGAGAAGGTTCCTAGGAATGATAAACTTTTACCGTAGGTTCATTCCCCAAGCTGCGAAGTTTCAAGCTCCATTAATTGAAGCCCTCATTTCCACAAAATGTAAAGGTGCTAAGCCATTCCCATGGACACCTGAACTGAAGGAAAAATTTGAGGAATGCAAGAAAAGCTTATCCAATGCTACACTTCTACAGCATCCCGTCAATAACGCCGCGTTGGGCCTTTTCACGGATGCCTCAAGCGTGCATATTGGCTCATGCCTCCAGCAGCAAATTGACGGAGAATGGTTTCCCCTTGCCTTCTTTAGCAAGAAGTTGACTCCTCAACAAGCACAATGGCCGGCTTACTACCGAGAACTCTTGGCGGTGTACGAAAGCGTACAGCATTTCCGCCACATTCTCGAGGTACAGCACTGCACGATCTACACCGATCATAAGCCTCTGTTGTATGCTTTCGTGCAGCGCCGAGAGAAACTTCCGCCAAGTCAACTGAACCAACTCTCCTTTATAAGTCAGTTTACAACCGACATTCGTCACATCAAAGGTGAGCATAACATCGTAGCCGACGCAATGTCACGCATTGAGGCAATATCATTAGAGCAGGATTACCAATCACTTTCCAATTCTCAAAAATCAGACCAAGAACTACAGAACTTATTGCAGAACTCCAGTTTAAATTTAACTTCCATTCCAATACCTGGCACAGATGTGTCGCTTTACTGCGACACATCAACCGGAAAACCACGCCCCTATGTTACGCGCGAATTCCGTCGCGTAATTTTTAATAAATTACACGGTCTAAGCCACCCTGGCGCAAAAGCTACCACACGATTGATCACTGATCGATACGTGTGGCCATCAGTCAGAAAAGACTGCAGAGAATGGTCTCGATGCTGCGAATCTTGCCAGAGAAGCAAAGTTTCCAGGCATAACTCAGCTCCGCTCGGCACATTTCAAACTCCATCAGGTAGGTTTCTTCACGTCCACATGGATTTGATAGGACCTCTACCTCAGTGCGAAGAGTACCGTTACTGCCTTACAGCAATCGACAGGGTGAGCAGATGGCCTGAAGTGTGGCCTTTAAAAACAGCTACAGCTGAAGAGATTGCCACAACATTTGTACGCGAGTGGGTTTCTCGATTTGGCGTTCCGTCGGTCGTAACGACTGACCGCGGAGCTCAATTTGAATCCGAGCTCTTTAACCAGTTGCTCAATAATTTTGCAACCAAACGGATCCGCACCACTGCATATCATCCTGCAGCAAATGGCATGATTGAGAGAGTGCATCGTCAATTAAAGGCAGCTTTAATGTGCCATGGTGATTCGTGGACCAAAGCTCTCCCACTAGTTCTTCTAGGTATGCGTTCAGCTTTTAAAGAAGACGTAAAAGCTACATCTGCTGAACTAGTGTACGGAGAAGGCGTTCGACTCCCTGGTGAAATTTTAATCGAAGTCAAGTCTTCCGGTGCAAAAGACACAGATTTTATTACTAAACTGCGAGAAGACATGTCGAAAATACGACCGGTCCCAGCATCACGACATACAGACCCGGGAACGTTTATATTTAAAGATTTGGATACGGCAACACATGTTTTCTTACGTGATGATGCCGTACGCCGACCTCTGCAGCCACCTTATACTGGCCCGCATAAAGTTATTGAGCGGTCTAAAGATAATAAAACTTTTACCATTGAGGTTAAAGGAAAACCTGTGGTTGTTAGTATCGACCGGGTAAAACCGGGTTACCTGGAAGATTTTTCCGGCGCAACCCAGGCTAATACGCGAAATTCTCAGTCGACACCTCCGACTGATAACAGTCTGTCTCCTGCCGCTCTAGACGTTCCTCAGCAACCTGTAGATTATAAGACTCGCGCAGGTCGTAAAGTACGCTTCAAACGACCATTTGATGCATAGCTTATTTTTCTCCGTAGGGGGGTGGTGTGGCGACCCACACTACTATTTAATAATTTCGTGTGTGACCCACATTTAATAATATGTAATACTTGTATAGTCTGGCAACACTATTCTCTACAGTACAGTTCTACGCTCGACGCCGCATGCGCCATAGTCATTCTAAAACTAACGTGTTAATATTAAGTATTAATTATATAGATACTAATGTTAATGTTGTATTAATGTGATCGTTGCTGTGTGACGCCGAATATACAGTTTTCACTTCAAGTACAGTATTTTATTTGGGTTGGAGCCCATACAAAAACTTCACAAGTTTACCCCCTTTTCTCTTTTTTCTTTTTTTAGTGATAGTTTTAGAATTTAATTAATATGGTAATTAATTTACAATTTAGCAACATGTTTGCATTCCCTATTCGTTCATAATATTTAAATAAATGAACAAAGTGTAGATTAATTGTTTATTGAACTTTCGTTCTTGGGCTAAATAAAAAAAAGATTGCCATAATATCTGTATAAATTTTATAATTATATTTATACTTTACAAGAAAACGAATTTATTCGATTTTTTGTAACTTTAGTTTTCCTTATAAAGTCCTGTATTTTATTAACATAACTTAAATTGATTAACTTAAGGGCTGTCGTAATTAAAAATGGTTTTATGAAATCAATTTTACTTTGAAATGAAGCAAATGTTAACTTTTTAAAAATTATTCAATATTATTCTTTGCTATTCATTATAATAATAAATTCATAAATAAATAAATAAATAAAAAAAAAAATAAATAAAAATAAATAATTTATGTTTCAATCATGTATATTATAATTATGTATATTATCTTTGTGCAGTTTTGACGAATTGACGAGCTATTTTAATTTAGAAAATATAAAGATAATGTTAATAAAATAAAATAAATAAAAAAATGGTTACGAAAAATATTATAACGTATATTCACGTAGTAAAATTATTGTGTACGATCGGTTATAATTGCCTATCAATTTTTTTTGTCACGATGTCACAACAATACGTATTATGGTTTATATACTATTACAAAGTAAATATTAAGTTCCAATTATGCAATGTATTATTATCACACACATACACAGTTTAATTTCTTTGACATATATTATTCTGTTCATATCAATAACTATAAACCGCAATATAAAATGTTTAAAACGGATTAATTTTCAATTTAATTATTAAAATATTGCCAGTTAAAGAATTCAAGTAAACATGTATAATTTAACAGGTAACATTTTTAATTAAAAAAAAATAAAACAGAGTTCGCGCCACATTCTTAAAATTGACTTTCAAATAGTCGTTCGGAAACAACGATGTATTAGTGTTAATTGTTCTTTCAGTACAACAATAATTTATTTGCTTGGTTTCTTTTTGTGCTCGGTGAACCATTAAACATAAAACAGTCAGCCATGTACATATAGAATCACATTATATTTTAACAAAAAGAATTTCAATTAGATTCATTGCATTTTTAATTTGAAAAAAAAGTACCTACGCTGTTGTAGAATTTCCTGCGTCTTCCGATTCCAAAATGGTGTATGTTTTTTGCGTATTTAATGAACATATTTTAAAATTAAGCCCTTTGGCGGCAATACTTAATGATGAGAATTAACATTGTATGGATACGTTAGGTTTATGACCCGCGAATACAAGAATAGCTATGACTTTTTTCATCTAAATAGATCGCTAACGTCTGTCGTTCTTGAGGCTTATGAAATAAAGACGTTTTTCGCAATGCATCATGTTGAAACAAAGCACGAGGGCCTTTTGATTGCAATCCGCGTGTAAAAGTCAACCGAAAAACTTTTTTACTTTATTTCGCCACATATTTTGTCCTGTAACGGAAAATATCTTGTCCGACGTCTTTTTACTCGAGATAAGAAAGAAAGAAAGAAGAGCTATAAGTTTAGCAAATTTTACTGTTATGACATATGGCTCCTCCACACATCAGCGAACCAGTTCGCTAATGGCATTTGCGGGCATTCGCGAACTAGTACACACACGGTGGCGAATGCATTCGACTCAAAATATGAATACTGCATAATTTAAATTACTTACTTAATGACTTCTATATTCTATTAAATAATATTTTATTTTACAATCGCGGTTAGTTATGCAGTATTGATATATACACTATATATCAATACTGCATAAATATATGCTGTGTTACATTTACGTTGTTACGTTGTTACGATATTTTGAGGAAATACATAAGCGAATGCATTCGTCAACGTGTGCGAACTAGTATGCGAATGCCATTAGCGAACTGGTTCGCGAACTAGTTCGCTGATGTGTGGAGGAGCGATTAGGTATATTTCCACTAAAATATTGCGAAAGAATGCTCTAGATCTTGCTTTAGCTCTTTGTTCGTTTGATGTGAACGCTGAATACAAGTTTTCGTTTACACTAAAAGATCACATAAAATACTTTTGTTGTACCTCTAGCCCTACGTTCGTGTAGTCTAAATGCACCCTGAAATATTATACAGATGATTGTGGTTATATACCTTCTGCCAAGCAAAGCCACGAGAAAAATCGTTACTAACAAATCCATACGTGATCTTACTGTATCGAAAAAAAAAAAACATATTCGCGAATAATTCGTCAGACTATTCAATTTTCTCGAAGAAATTTTGTGTGTAATCATATTCCTGCCGTAACTTTACGTTATACGGCACGTATTTGTCGCGAGTCACGTAAAATAATGAATCTAATAAATTACGACGGCTTCATTTTTCGTATACTTGTTACATGATTTTGTAGACTTTTTAGGGTCCTGTAAATATTCAGTTGAACCTTTTACTATGTCTAGAGATTCAGCCCCAAAGAGGATAGCAGTTCGGATGGCCGGACTTTATGCACCAATAAGAGGTGTGTGGTGGGCGAGACCATTCTTCGCTCATCTGATGACTCCTCCACACATCAGGGAACTAGTTCGCGACCCAGTTCGCTAATGGCATTCGTGAACTAGTTCGCACACGTTGGCGAATGCATTCGCTAATGTACCTCCTCAAAATATCAATACTGCGTAACTTAAATTTCTTACTTAATGACTTGTAAATATCAATACTGCATAACTAACCGCGATTGTAAAATAAAATATTATTTTATAGAATATAGTAATAATATGCATTCGCCAACGTGTGCGAACTAGTTCGCGACTGCCATAAGCAAACTGGTTCGCAAAGTAGTTCGCTGATGTGTGAAGGAGCCATGAGACGTGCTCCGCCGCTAATAGCGCAACGCACGGGAGGCGCATGCGAAAGCGATCCTGCAGCCTCTCCGTTTCCGTGCTGAGGACGGCCATTTAGCGTTTAGTAGGTAGGAATCTTACCTAACCAGATCTTTATCTCCAGGAGTTGGGTTTCTATCGAAGATTTCCCTGCATAAAAAAGGAAAATAGGTTTTGTTCAGACGGAACTGAAAATCTTCTTCCTAGCATTTTCCCCGGACTTAACCAGGGTCCGCTTTATTCTAGCCTAGGTATTGACAGGTTACTGATTTTTATGCAGAGCGATTGCCGTCTGACCTCCGAAACCCAGAGAAAAAGCCAGTAACCATTTAGACTAGAATATTTAACCTACTATGAGTAACGATCGTTATCAGGTGACTGTGATAACAACCGGGACCGACGGCTTTACGTGCTCTCCAAAGCACGGTGGGAACACCCACATGGACCAGACCTAGGAACGAATGTTTATATAAATACAAACATCCGCCCCGTGCGGGAATCGAACCCGCGACCACCGGCGTTAATAGCGCATTCAGCACCATTACACCAGAGCGGTCAGACGGAACTGAAAATATCCGAGCAATTTATTTATTTCTTTAGTGATTCCCTTCTAAGTTGCGGCTTTGTTGATATTATACAATGTTCTACTATAAGCTACGCGTAATACGGTCTCTTATCCTCAATGGAGCTAGTATATTACTTAATCATTTTCCCGTTTTGTTTGTACTGACCCTAAACTGTCTTGGCCGTTTGTCCGACCTTCCTTAATAAAGTACATTAAAAAGTATCTAATAGTTGTTTGAAAATATACATACGTACCTATACTTATATTATAATGGTAGGTGCATGAGCAGGCGCAGCTGGAAATTTTTGGGTGGAGGGAGGGGGGGGGGTGGTTACAAATAAAATACCTACTAGACTTTATAATACAGTTATTTGTTGCTATTTCTTATTAGTCATTTAGAATGTTTTCGTGAGTTTTTAAAATTGGAAATGTTGACATGTTCTATCCGGATTTTTACTTTACCACCAAAGATTTTTGGGGGGTGTATGTTCCCTGTAACCCTCCCCCTTTGGACCACACCTGTGCGTTATTATGGTTATATGGAAGTGATACGGAACCCTAAATACACGAGTCAAACTCGAGCTTCATTATTTATTCGTATCACGCTTGTTTCTTGCATTTGAATACGTTTTACACCTTTTCATGCTGATTGTGTATTGTTCTTAGATTATCAATTTGATTATCACATACCTAATTATGGAGTTGTCAAATATAATGATGATTGGTGACCTAAATAGGCTTTAAGGTAGATTTTTTTCGGTTTACAAAGATTTTCTTTTGGTATAAGTAATTTTCTATTTTCATTACTAATTACATAATAGTGTAATAATAATTTTATTGATATTTATATTATTTCTATGACGAATTACTACTTTACAGTGACTTACTTTTCATAACGACTGCGTTACACTGTCTGTGATACCAATTATCATTATAAAAAAAAACATTAGCTTGTTCAAATTCAACACTTCAAAATACAAACAAAACTGTTTAATTATTTTTTTCGACATTTCAATTACAATCTATAATATATATATCACATATCCGCGCCATCTAACGATTATTTTGTAAAGTTCTTTGTGCCTGTAATGTGTTGTACTAATTAGCGCCATCTATCAAAATCGTCCAAAAATACATTGGATATATGTATCTAGAGTACGCAATGGTACATAAGTACAATAACAGATGGCGCTGTTACGATCAATTATGTGTACATTAATTTTTCTTTAATAAGAAATTGTGAGAGAATCTTGGCTGAATAGGATTCTACATGTGACAGTTATGACATTAAAAAATAAAAAGAGCGCCAATTAGAAATTTAGAATTATTATATATGTGTTCGGATGTGTCGATGTGTGTCGACCGTGTATTGAAATATTGTTTTGTTCGTTATTTAAAGATTTGGTGTTGTTAATTAATTTAATATCTACTAATTATGTTATTTTGTATATTTGTCTAAAATGTAAACTCCACTTCTGGTCTATAAGAAGATTTTATCTAAAATTTACGTACCTATATAGCTACTATATTTCCAAGTTTATGAACTATTGTTGGAGAATTAAACGTACCATTTAATTACACATTAAATTATGCTTCCGCAATCACTATATTTCCCACCGACTTACCTAATTGTTTATTGTTTTTTTCTCGTTTTATGATATTTTTTCTGTTTTTAAATCGAATTGAAATTTTGTTACTTAACGTCTATTTTAAAGTGAATACAAAAACTTAGTCAATTTATTATATTTAGGGGTGTGCGAATAATTCGAACTTACGAATTATTCGTTCCGAATCGAATATTAATATTCGATTCGAAACTCGAATCGAATAATTCGAAAATTCGAATTATTCGAAAGTTCCCGAATAATTCGAAAATTTTCGAATAATTCGAAAATTTTCGAATTTTTTTCAGGGTTTTTTATTTTCAATTTTCGAATAAAAATTTAACAGTCAATATACATTTTATTTAAACCATATAGTTACACAAATAAAACAATTAATATAGTTTTTTTTTTTTAAAGAATGAAATAATAAAAATTATATTATAGCAAATAAAGTATTATCAAAAATCCAAGATTTGAAAATCTGCTACAAATTTTTGTTCAAAAATAATAAATACGATACTGAATCGGGTGATAATGAAGTTCTTTTATCAGATACAATATCGCCAGCAGTGGAAAATAATCTTTCACTTTCAGACGAAGTAGAAGGTATTCCTAAATATCGTCTCGCCATTAGTGATAGTCGGGGATATTTATTTTTTTCTTGTCGCCACCAAATGAGTGGATCTTGTTGAGGATCTATTAAACCACAGTTCAAATAAACCACCATTTCCTGCGATATTTCATTACGCAAAGTCTCTAGGTTTTTTTCTCGGACGTTAACTGTTGGTTTTTTCATGAAACTCCAAAATCCAACATACTGATTTCCACTCGCTGAAATTTCAAATAATTAAATCACTGTATATTTAAGAACATTATTTTATGATGAAATTGAATGTTAATTTTCTGATTAATTGAAAGTTTGATTTAGCAAGTGAAAAAATTAATTTATCATGACGCATTCAAAGAAAACAGCAAAATACAATACAAAAACAATTGATTTCTTTTATTTGTTAGGTAAAGTATTTTTGGCTAAAAAAAGGTACGAATGCTAAATTATTTTGATATCGATCACGAATTTTGAAGTAAATAATTTCCCCATTTGATTCTACTAAATTTTAAATCAATGATATATGTAAAAAAAAAAATTGTATAAAAATACACAAATTTGTATCAAAAAAGTAATTTTAAAAAATTAATGACTTATTGTAAAATCTTACGTTCTCTGGTCAAAACATTAAGTTCTTGAGAATCATCACCCGGCATCAGGAATTGCACGATTTCGATCTTAATATCTTCTTCTATTTCTTTAACTTCTTTTTCGTTATAAAAATAATTTTTGTATCGGGGGTCCAAATAGGTACTCTTCTTAAAAATAATATCACGATCAACTTCACAAAATCTGACTTCTAGACCATTCAAAATATTATCTTTAAATTCTTGCCCCATTTCCGATGCATCGTCGTAGTCAAATTCGATACTATTTAGACCGCTTATTATCCCAAACAGTAAGGGTTTTACCATTGACAAAGTAGGATATTTAACTCCACATGATATTTGCGTAGCATCATATAACGGCTTCATAACTTTTAGTAAGTAATCGACTTTAGACCATTCTGTTCCAGATATGGACTCAGTGTCGGTAGAATCAGCAAGAACGTGAGACAGTGGTTTTTGAAGTCTTTGCATCCTTTCCAACATCTCGTACTCTGAGTTCCACCTAGTGACCACCATTTGAACTAACTGCAAAGGATTTAAATTTAGCGCTTTTTGAGCCTCTTCAAATTTTTGTCGTGCTGGATCCGACCGATGAAAATGACCAGAAATTTTCCGAAACTAGAATCAAATGGAAGCTTAAATGTTAGTAATTGGTAAACTAATAGATTGCGTTACTACAGCCGAAAGTGTGTAAAAAAAGTAATTCTTTTTATGTCCTGAGTACATATTCTCGCGTTTTTAATGGCTCAAGGTCGATTGAAAAAAAAGTATTTTTATGTCTTCTTTTAGCTTTAGTCGTACAATAAACTTAAATTTACAATTATTGATCAAATTTACCTTAGATAGTAATTCTGCAACACCAGGAGTATCTGATTCCGCATCTTTCAACACAAGCTGAAGAGTGTGCGCAAAGCAGTATAAGTGGTTGTCGCTCAACTCAAAAGTCGCTGATGATATGTTTCGAGCATTATCAGTAATGAAGAATATCGGAATATTCTCAATATCTAATAAATCCCACTCGTCCATCATTTTCTTCAATTTTTTTTTAAGATTATTGCCAGTATGACGATCCGACAACTGCTCAATATTCAACATCAAATTTTTAGAAATAAAATCAATCGTTAAGTAATGTAAAGTCAAAGATATATAACAATCATTTGCTCTCGATTTCCAACAATCGGTAGTAAATGATAGGCTCATTATACCAGATTCTAAATCTTGTTTCAAATCATTAATTAATCTTTGTTTGGTTTTGTGGTATAAAATAGGAGCAAGACTGCGTGAAAAAGTAGTCCTACATGGTGGCTCATAATCGGGAGCTAACTTTTTCAATAGGTTCTTAAAACCTCGATCTTCTACGCAGGAAAATGGTTCCAAATCTATGGCTATCATTTCCATAATTAGTTGATCAATTTCCTGTTTGTCTACCCTTGTCATTGTGCTTTCTTTTCTCCTTTTTTTTTTCCTTCTTGATCTTCATTACGATCAGAACTCTTTCGCTTTTTATTCCGTTCTTCAATACATACTTTATAAACATCCTTATGTTTAGCATGAAGATGATTGAACATTGGTGAGGTTGTTCCTGTACAAATACAAATTTTTAAGTATATTTTTATGATTAATAACGATTGTGCTTGAGATTTCAATGATGGATCTGTGTTTGCTCAAAAATTAAAAAGTTTTTATAGCTTATTCTCGAAAGTTGAGGAGGTTCATGCGTAAGACTTATTAGTAGATAAATTATATTTTTGAGTTTTGATTTATTTAGTTAATTTCAAAATATTTTTTTAAATATGAAGTTTAACGATTTGCATTCAAGAAGAGGTATTATGGAATATTTTAACTTACTATTTATTGTTTTACATAGTATAATTAAAGTTATTTGAGTTTATTTTTTATCAAATTAAAAATGATTAACCTAGATACAGACAACAAAATTATAAATGACTGATTTGTCAAATTCAATAACCAATTGACATAGATACCAAACCAACGACTTATTTAGATTTCTTGATCATTATTATTTTCAAAACTCAAAAAAATATTTTAAAAAGATAGCTATTATCTGACTTTAACACCGAACATGATCATCGGTAACAAAAATATTAAATAATTTGAAATAATACTACCTGTTGGTAAACTGAGCACTTGAGCGCAAATGTTACAAATGGCTTTTTTAACATTTTGTTGATCTCGCCTAAAATATGTCCAAGCAACACTACGAGGAGAATTATTGTGGTCATCTTTCATAACCTCTTCAGAGTCGTCATCATTATCTTCATTATCAGTATTATTATCACCTCCATTTTCAGAATCACTGTTGTCAATATTCATTTCATATTCATTTAGCATGTTTGAAATTATTGGATAAATTTCAATTTTCTCTTGGGACATAGTTTTTTTTTTTTTTTTTTTTTTTTTTTTTTTTTTTTTTTTTTTTTTTTTTTTTTTTTTTTTTTTTTTTTTTTTTTT
>DVWF01000014.1:0-14223 GCA_018234925.1 Junonia litoralis
AGCTCCATACCTTCTACCTAATAGGAGAAGAGGCCTATGCCCAGCAGTGGGATATGTACGTTTTTTACGTTAAGCCTTCTCTTTTTTAGAACTAGCACTATTAAAAACACCATTCCAGAAGTAGAGAATTTGAAATTTCGTGACTCGTAACACTTACAGATTAGATTTAAATATAATCCATAGACACCTAGTCTCTATCAATTATGAAATAAGTTATTCATAACCAGAATACAAGTAAACCGTAAATTTAAACTGACCAGTCACTATTATCGTAACTAACTCAGTGAAAACAAATAGTTCCCTATCAAGGGCCCTCACTATGTTATTATAAAAAACTCACATTACAAAGTCTAAGATTAAACACTTGATAGAAAAAATGTACTTTTTCTCACTATTGACACAAAGATTTGGGAGCAATGCAAACATGTTGGCGCCGTGTTTACGTTACTCGACATGTGAAGAAATGTGTTATGAGTTTCTCTTGATTGTATCCGAATAACTTCTTAATTGATTCTTTCAAATTCTTTAGGATTGTTTTCCAACCTTTGGCACGTTTATTTTCCATATTTAATCCGCATGACTTCACAAAATAAATCTAATCTAATATAAAAAGAATAACAGGCGTACCACCCAATCAAACCATCGACAAGGAATTTAAATCACCGAATACCACATAAAAATTACTAACGACGAAGCGTAATAAAAACATCTACGATTTCCGTAAATTACAAAACAAAAAATATCAAAAACAATAAAAACCGATTCGTCTACAATCTACATAAATTGCTCAACATTTCCGTCGATAAAGAAACAACAAAATTACGAACAACAACGAGCTCAATAAAATCCGTGAATGTCGGTAATTACGTGTCGTTTCACACAAAATAAGAGCTATCTAGATGAAGATAGATCTGTGGGTAAGTTTACATTGAAATGAAACGATTTATTTTTGTAATAAAATTAAAATTTCATTAATTTATTTTTTAATAAAATGATAATAATTGCATTAATGAATTTATTTTTCGAATTCCGTAATCGTAAATTGTCGAATCGCTTTTTTGAATTGAGAATTCTAATCCAATCATTTGGTTACATTTCATAATTATTAATCGCAACATTCTATTTCGAAATTTGAAATTTTTGAAGTTTTTTTTCAAATTCAAATTAAGAATTCAATTTGAATTGAGCGAACAATTTCTGTCAATTTTTTTTCGACGTATCACCACAATGTAAACTGGTATACAGTTTTCCATCAAACCGAAATTTCTAATCGCGTTCTGACATAAGAATTTAGAGCGCCGTTTGTACCGTAAGCGCCTCAGGCGTTACCGGCTCGGTGTAATTTTATAACGCGTTAAACGTACCTACTTACCTAACTTTTTATGAACTATCGGTGATTGTTATTTAAATAATTGTATCGAAAATACGGTATCACATTTCTTTGTATTTGTAACGATTTTAGAATTAGTTTTAGTTGTCGTGACTCGGTAATCTAGATCGTTCTATTTGAATCTTTTGAATTTTTTAAACATAATTAGTTGTTTCTAGAGTTGGGCCAGGGTCAAGGGCGAGCGTGTTGGTTTGGCCTCTCGTTACGAACAGATTGGCTTTAAGCTAAAGGCACCTAACTTCGCGTTGTTTCGAAAAATGGCACCTAATTACGAGGTATTAAAATTATAAGAGACATAATAAGTCAATGAAACCTTTCTGGAATTAAATAAAAGTATGAATTTATAGATTAAGCAGTTTTTTCCAAAACCTTGCTTTTACTTTTTCAAAAAAAAAAAATATAATATCTTATTGGTAGAAAGTGATAGACCACCGGGCAAGTGGCTATACATTGGCATTTTAAAAGGTATTGCAGTACAATTTTTCCAGAGTACTGCTAACCGTGGAACTTTAATTGGTATGTCTTGGGCCCTTAATTACTCCGACTCGGCAAAATGCAATGTAATTCGTCGGCGGAATATCCGATAATTGTGTGGTAGCTATTTACTTACACTGATATAATACATTTTTACACTAATCTTTTCTCACTTTAGAAACAGTTTTTTTTGTTTAATATTATAATATTAAATACTTATAACTGATTAATTATAAGTACTCGTAAAAACGATTTAACGCAAACTTACTATCTAGTAGTACTAAAGAATATAATTAGCATTTGATTAAAAAAAAATAAACAAAAACAAAAGTCGATAAAAATTATGCCCAAAATATAAATGAGCATGCTTTTAGAAATAAAGATAAAAGAGTAACCATATCGTTTTAAAATGGCGTTAATCGGTTAATTTGCATTTATTAGTAGCATCGGAACATTTATTAGTTCGCGTCGGATCCGTATCGTCGTAATAAAAGTCAGCCGTGATGGCTGTATTATTTATTAGTAGTTTGTTTACTATTAATAAAGCAAAATCGTTTATGGGAATTTATTTTGTCTTATTTTTATAATTAAAATTTTGAGATATTGGTTTCTGTGTCTGCGCTGCAAGTCTTCGAGTAAGTGACCAAAAGTTCAATGTGAAAAATGTAATTGAAAAACGTGTTAAATTAAATTTTCTTTATAAAACTTAAAAGAATGATGACTTTTAAAATCTTAAGCGTATTGCTTTATTTTTTTACAGATAATTAGGAGTAACATGTAAAAGATAAATATTTGAATTATCTTCGCTTTGGTACGAATTATATTATCTATCACTAAAGAATTTAGTAAGTAGTGCCAGAAATAAAATGTTTGTTTATTTTTATTTCAAAGCCGTTAATTGATACATCACTATTGACCTATATCACATTCCATTTATAATGTAAACACTTTATTGAAATGTTAATTTGCAATTCTTCAAAACTTTTCAATTTAAAAAAAAAAATAAATTTAATTATTTTTGTTATTATTTATTTCAATCATTAAATTGGAAATTAGAACGCTAAAGCGTATTAATGATTTATCTTTAACGCGAGCACAATTAAAATAAAAATCATTAGCAACAAAAATTAATTCCTTTTTCGAAATAAATTATTATATACCGGTAATTTATTCGCGAACAGTTTTATAATGACACAAAATTCTAGTTTCACTTTTATTGCCGGTTTATTACGGATAATTGATTTACTACTCGATCGGAATCGTGTAAACAAAGGTTAGTTTTACCTGGTTCGGGACATTTGCCGCTTGTTATCGTGTCGTTTCTATGTAAATCGCTCGTTCATGAATTATTTCTATAATAAATCGAATTCGACAATATCTCAACGAGAATTTGAGATATTTTGATACCAAAAATGTATATGTTCGTGGTAATGGAATTCAACACGTGCTGTATGGATAGAAGAATAGTTTTGATTATGTATTTAGTTCATTTTATTACATATATTTAAAATACATTATTCAAGTTTTGCATCCGAAACTGTATATCGGTCTCTATTAAATTATTGTACCCAATATAATTCTCAAAATTACGTCCAAAGTTTTTTATTGTGATTCTAATTCCAATCATTGTAAGTCTCTCTTAACTATGTTATACAAAACTATCATTACGCTTTTCAGCAAATAAATTAGAGCAACAATATGCATAAAAATCGATTCAGAATTTATAATTAGAATATAATATAGAATCGAAAGTATATCTTTACAATCAGACAAAATCAAACCTTGGACAAGATTTTCGAAACACAATTCAGAGGCGTGACAAAATCTTGATTTCAATGTAACGTTACATGTCAACAAACACAAAACAGTATTTAAATACATGTGATCGATCCGGACAACGCACGGAATTAATTGATGCAACGACTTGCGCAAGTTTACAGATTACAGATTAAAAAGAATACAGATTATAAATTCGAAAACCAGTTCCGAAATCCGTCAGCGTATTAGTGACAGATAAGTGTTCTATTTTTGAAATGCAAAACAATAGCCGAGATAAGAATTGGAGTTGGGCAGATTATTTTAACTGTTATATTAATTCGTATAGAGATATTCGTATAACAATATTTATACATGTTAAGCTTGATCCTATAATTAGTGTTGTGAAATTTGTATAACATTATTCATATAGGGTTGTATATATTTTGATTTTGAAAAGTATAATTGTATAGGTTGTTATTTTAAGTAATAATTGTTATGTTATATATTTTAATGATTGTAATCTATAAAATATTATATTACGGCTTCTACGTTTAGAAAGTAGAAATATCAACAATCTATTGAACGGTAGGCAATTAGCGAAATTTAACGCGAGCGTAATGTGATCACGAATCGTAGCTAATTGTGGGTAAAGGAGAAACGAATTATTATATAAATATATTATTTTTTTATATAATTTTTATCAATGGCTTCCGAAACATGTACAAAAAAATAGAATTACCTAAAATGTGTTAAAAATTAAAAAAAAAAAAAATATAGTACTTAATTTAAAAACTCGAATGTTTTACATTTTATTGCATGTGGAAATAATTAAAAAACGATTTAGGAAATTATTTAAAATGGCGTTTACTTTGAAATTGTACCGAATATACATAGCCGTAATTAAATCTAATGCACATTAAATACATAAGCAAATATACGCAAATTGAGATTTTATTAAAAAAAACGAAATTAAATTAATAAAATAAGACCTTCATCGAATATCCTTTTTCGATAAAATTTTTATCAAATTAAAAAAAAAAAAGAAACGAATTCGATTTTTTAAATATCGAACATCCGTGACAGAGTATTAAGCGTAATCGTTATTCTATGGCGGCCGTATCGTGGTAGCAGCGATGCCGACCGTACCAGTCCGTTATCAGAGTCGTGCATCGGAGTTAGCATTATTTTGAGAAGTAATTATTAATGTTAAGTCGGTTACCGAATTTCAGGTCGTTGCAGCACAGTCTATCCCCCCTCCCCCCCGTCCCCCCATCGCCACGCCACAATGAACTAATGAATAATAGAAAAGTGGCCTGTCCAAGTAGCCGATATTGGCCGCTGATAAATGATGAATGCGTTTTCGGTAGAGATTTTTCTTTTTGAGTAATTATCGATTGTTGGTACAGCGCTTTATTAAGGCGAAGCTCTGTAGGCATTAAAGTAGCACCAGAGACGCGTCGATCTGCCGGCCCGTCTAATCTTTGGTCAAATTTTTGAGAATTTCAAAGCTGTATACCTCTAATGGGGGGACGTAAATGTTTTCATGCGTACATACGAAAGATAATAACCGGCAGAAAAACCCGAGTAGACGATGATTTCGGTAAAGAATTCAGCTCTCAACGTGCGCGGCCACTTTATTGGGAACTCCGACGTAAATTTGACAAAGGAATTTTATGAACGTATAAATTCGAGATGTCGGTGCCCGTCATCCGATCGGTACA
Source organism: Junonia litoralis (assembly GCA_018234925.1). Classification (NCBI taxonomy): domain Eukaryota; kingdom Metazoa; phylum Arthropoda; class Insecta; order Lepidoptera; family Nymphalidae; genus Junonia; species Junonia litoralis. The sequence goes on from DVWF01000014.1 coordinate 5,344, forward strand.
CTTTAATACTCGGCTCGATTTCGGAGAAACATCGGCTTTTTGCGCGGCCCGGGATCGCAACTCGTTCAATTACAGACAAAATTAATGATTGAACACATTTTATAGCTGTTATGTGTATTCCTGTACGCACACACGCGTTATAGGCTGGGTCTCACAATAGGATTACATCGCCATAAATGGATCGGAGCAACCAGTTATGACCGCTTATGATTCTCCTATGGGTTGCTTAACATTTTTGTACCTTTTGTTTCGAATAGAACTGTGTTCTTGCATTTTAATTTAGGCTTAGGGCGTATTCTGTGCGTCTCGAGCCTTGCGTCTGTGTGCCCTCGGTCTTACGCGTAGATTTAATGAAGCTATTATTTAAAACAGTCGAACAAAAAGCAGTAAACTTATTACTAATGATATTAAGAACTGTTTGATCTGTCGTCTAAGCGTCGCAAAAACTCATCGCGAGCAAAAAAAAAATATTGTATTAATCACGAAATGAGATACGCAAATTGAAAAACCGTCGACTATTCATATGGTTGTACCGATTTATCATAATCCTTTACATAACAAATATACTCAGAGTTATGTCAGTAATATAAAACCAGTCAGGTAAAAAACACCGAATCCTTAAAACGCGATTGAGCGGCGCGATCTTAGTTGGAAGCGGGCTATTATCAATCTTTGTGAAGATATAAAATTACTTAACGATATTTTACAACCATTTATTCCTCTTTTATGGATTACCAGACCATTAAGAACATCAAACGGAAGCCCAACGACTCGGTATCTAGACGAAATAAATTTTAATAAACCATGTGATCCGAGGACCCGTAACAACGAGCGGCGCTGAACGAATGAAAAAAATATTAGGAACAATTCAAAAATCGAATCAAAATCGAATTCTAGTTAGAGAAGGACGCTCGTAGGGTTGATGACCCGTTGAAATGTCAGCATACATCCATCTCGCTCTCTCCCGTAACTACTGCATATCGTTATCTCCTTCTATGAGATGTTGATCTTGATACGTCACATTTTTAATAAACGAACTCCATATGACATGGCGCACGGAAATTCGTTCCAATGATTAATATGGCCGCCGCTTACGTATACGAAACTAATACATTGTTTTTAAACGTTATTAGAAATATTGATAGTTTCATGTCATTGCTCGTGTTTGTGATCGTCCGATAAACGGTAGATAGAAAGTCTGTCGGGTACAGAATTGGATGCATGAGAGAGTAGACAATATGTAGGCAAAAAAATACGATCCCAGTATCTCTGTATCTCATATGTATATTTGTTTCGACTTTTTATTGTGCGTTCGATAAGTTACCTACCATTTTGCGCGTCTATTAATTAGGACGTTTCTTGCGGTCGAAAGACTTTAATAACGTAATAATCTTGTCGCCTTTGGCAGTTCGCTCTATCGCTCGGAATCTTATTTTAATTTTGACGTTAATAAGTACGGGAGACGGACGGACAAAACAAATGAGAAACGAGCGCGGTGATCCAACAAAAACGGCCCGTGTGTACTAGGCATCACACTGAGCCGCGTTTCATTAAAACGGAAATAAAAAGTTCATATTTGACGTTTAACAAATTGTTCCTTTTTCAAATCGACCAATGAGACTATTGTGTTCGTTCCTAATGGCACGCTCTATTTTCAAATCTCATTCTCTTTACAAATCTCGCCCGCCTTTCAGATTCATTCGAATTTGGAATGCATTGGATACGTTTTCCCACACGTCTTTTTTGAGTTGTTTGTCTTTTAAATGAGTTGATTAATTGGATGTTGCGTCGCGATTGTTGTGTGACCGAGTTCGTAAGTTTGTACGCAAGCAAGGGTCGGAGTCGAGGTACAGTCGAGTGCAATCGTAAGAACAATCGCGAAGCAGCGGAGCGTACAGTCGTCCGGCAAAAGTGAAAATGATTTATAGTTATCAAATAAATTGTCGACATCGCATTAAGCACGGGCGGGCAGCGAGTGGCATTAAAGTTTTAATCTAAAATATGCATCAGTAAAATCCTCGAAACGGCCAAATGTCGCGTATCTAGTCGGGCGGGAGATATTGCCGAAACGCATAAACATCAAAGGGGTTTTTGTTGGAAAAAAGATTTAAAATTTTGAAGGGCGCGTCCCCCGTCAGCCAAAATGGCGTCCGAGATTATAATAACGATTTTAAAGTCCCCTTCGCGTTTTTTTTATTTTTATATATTTTTCGGAAGGGGTGGATAAGTGGACGGGGTCCGGTTGAAAATTTGACGCTAACACAATTTCTCGAATGGGGTGAAGATTCGCGTGTTAAATTTTTGCGCAACTAGCCGTGGATTTAGTGCTTATTGGAAATTCAATTTAATTATACTTATTAGATTATTTTAAAAACTATAACTTCTATATTCAAATAATAAAGAAATGATAATGACTACTATTAATAAGTTTCAATTCTATTATTGGTCATGATTAAGAATAAACAAGAAATATTGATGTTAATTGGAATAATGAAAACATAATGTTAAACTGCATTCGAATATGCACTTCCTGTAATATATCTTTAAAAGTATAAAAAATTCACTTCATGATATCATTAACTCTTGTTAGTACGCTGAACTATGCTTTGGAACACATTTGTATTTACGTCATGATATTTAACTTAAATCCAGTATGCCGATAAATCATTTATTTATTTATTTATTTTGGAAACATACAGTAACTATTAAATACATAAAAATTTTAACACAAAACGTATTACTTAAACCTAAATTGTTTCCTATGTTAAATAATCCATACAATTTTTACAGTTTACCTACAGTATAGATGCAAATAATTATAATTATAATTAAAAGTTAATTAAAATTTTAAGTTTAACAAATCATCAAAGTTAATTTAAATTAAATTAAATCGAACTTTAAAAATAGACAGACATATTATATTGACATTGACTAATTAAAAATTATGAAAGGCAGTAAATAATATAGTAAATTAAAAATAATAAATTCACACAATAATTCACACTAATAAGTAATATTTAAAACAATACCTTAAGAGATATAAGATTAAACAATATTATCGCTTAATACAGCCTTAATCGACTTTCTATATTTGGGGAGAGAAAGATGAAATATGTCAAATCCATTGAACAAATTGTTGAATTGCTTGCAGCTTCTATATACAAAACGGTTACTTGCGAATTTAGTTCTAGTTATCGGTAAGCTAAATGTTGGTTTATGTCTACAGTTGATTCTTGGACAATTAAAATTGAGATTACCAAGAAGATAGTTCGAGTCTACCAAATTGTGAAGAATTTTATACAGCATGACCTGATCGTGTTCGATTCGTCTATTATAACACGATTGAAACTGCTCTAAAGTCTGCGGGTTACTGCACGACTTAAATTTGCAATGTTTTATGAATTTTTGTTGTATCCTCTCTATTTTATCTATATGAACTGTATACTGAGGACTCCAAACAGAAGAAGCATATTCTAAAATAGGTCTTACGAGTGATTGGTATAGCAGTATAAACGTTGAAACATGCTTAAACTCCTTGGAAATCCTCAATATGAAACCAAGCATTTTGTACGCTTTAGATGAAATTTTATCTATGTGTTCAGCAAAGAGTAATTTAGAATCAAGGTAAACCCCCAAGTCCTTTACCAATGTAGTTCTATTTAGTATTTCACCATTTAAATGGTAGTCGTATTCAATAATGTTTTTTTTACGACTAAATGAAATGACGTTGCACTTTTTAATATTTAAGAAAAGAGAATTAATTTTACAATAATTATATAAAGAGTTTATGTCACATTGTAGATGCTTACAGTCTTCAATATTACGTATAATTTTGAAGATTTTATTGTCATCGGCAAATAATAAAAATTTAGATTTTTTAAACACTTTATCGATATCATTTATGTAAATATTAAACAATAAGGGACCCAAATGGGATCCTTGGGGGACTCCGGATGGTACCGGAATAAATGAAGAGCAGTACCCTTTTATAGTAACAGCTTGACTCCGATTTTTTAGATATGACTCCAACCAGCGAAGTAAATCGCCGTGCACACCGATAGACCGTAACTTAGTAATAAGAATGTTATGAGAAATTTTATCAAATGCTTTGGAATAATCGGTGTACACGACATCTACCTGAAATCCTCCGTCCATAGCCTCGAGAACAATGTCCGTAAATTCACAAAGGTTCGTTTCAGTTGACTTTCTGTTGACAAATCCGTGCTGCTCTTTTAAGATTAAAGGACGTATTAAAGGAGAAATCGTATCATAAATAATTAACTCAAATAATTTTGGTATACAACTTAATTTTGAAATGGGCCGATAATTTCTTATGTCATGCCTATTGCCATTTTTGAAGATGGGTACGACATAGGACTTTTTCCAAATAGAAGGCATGGTACATGAGCTTAAAGATAGAGAAAAAAGTAAATATAAAGGTAAAGATAAAGTTTTATAACATTTATTTAGGAAAAAAGGTGGGATTCCATCAGGCCCAGATCCTTTATTGATTTTAAGCTGTTTCAAATATTTTTGGACAGTAAACATTGATATGTCAACAGAAGCCAAGTTAAGATCGTGATTATTATTAAAATCCAGGCTATTTATTTCGTCGACACCACGGACAGTGTCAAAATTGGATTGAACGAAGGAAGAATAAAAGTAGCCATTAAATAGGTCACTAATATCCTGGCCATTGTCAGCTGAGATGCTGTCTAAAAACATCACGTCAGGTAATTCAGTCGACTGCCTTTTAGATTTGACAAAAGTCCAAAAGTAACGTGAATTTTTGACTAGAATCTTCTCCGCGTACTCAATGTATTTTATATAACTTTCAGTCTCTAAGCGCTTGTATTTAGCGCGTAAAAAACTGAAAGTTCTATAATCGCTATAGTTCTCGTAGATTTTCCATTTTTTGTGGTATTTCAACTTTTCTTTGGAAACCTTTATTAGAGCAGGTGTAAACCACACTGGATATTTATTAGAACCGATTAACGTTTTGGAAGGAATATGCGTATCTATTACTTTGTTTACTATTGAGTAGAATAGGTTAGTTGCTTGTTCTATATCCAGTCCATGAAAGCGGTTACACCAATTCACACGAGAGAGTTCACTGTTAATTACTTCATAATTGCCTTTATTAAATAGATGAACAGTACGGGGGGCATTTCTAAGGATACTAAAGTGAATATCCTCAAGGACTATGTCCAGAGCCGGATGGTGTAAATCCTCTTTTACCAATGGTGATAAACAATGACTAACTAAGCATAAAGAGTTACTAAATATCAAATCAAGGTGACGGTTATGGTAATTTGGAATGAAATTATATTGTTTCAGATTATTAAAATTCATGAAAGCTGACATAGATGTGACAAGTGCCTGAGAATTAGATCCGTTTACTTGAGCCGACACAGAATCACTAGATCTTGACCAATCCGCAAAAGGAATATTGAAATCCCCTAGTATCAGAAAGATATCCCTAGGGTTAACAATTAGCGTTTCGGAAATATTTTCGTAGAAATTTATCAAGTCATCGCATTGTGTACTACATTGAGGGAAATAGCAGCAGTAAATTCTGCATCTAGATTGGTTATTGTTATTTTTTATTTTAACACTCAAACTTATTATGTCACACGAATATACATTATTAGAAGGTTTAATAACCACGTCGCTAACAGATACACCCCTACGTACGGCAATAAGAACACCACCGCCCATAGAGTCGCTTCTGGAAGAATAATCACGATCACAACGATAAACTGTATATCGGCAATCAAATAATTCGGAATCATGAATGCTCGGCAACAGCCAGGTTTCAGTCAAACAAATCAAGTCATAATCTGAATGAAGAACATTTGAATATAAATTGTTAAGCTTCGTGCGCAGACCTCGAACATTTTGATAAAATAAATTCACCTTAGTAGCCATAAGATCTTAATATAACTATATACTAACCAACGAACGGTTAAGGAAAGCAACCGTCTAGTGGATAATACCAAGATTATTAGACATAAGCAACCCGAATTCATATATATAAACATATTGTGGAAATAATGTCCAGAATATAGGCATAGTTTCATCTTTCTCCAAATCCCACTTATGTAATTTGGTCGATATATTTTACATAAATATAGCAATACAATTCTTAAAAACAGATTAACAATTAAATATGCAAATATATGTATCGAGAAATACAAATTATAAGTACAGATTAAATTTTTTTTAAATCAATTTCGGTATTAATATGGTAGATAGGAGAAGTATCATTTTTTCTAATTAAAATTGAGCAGTTCTTGACCCAAACATATTTATAATTCTTTTCACGAGCTAAGTTCTTAGTTTTACGCAACAGCATTTTGTTAAAACTTGTCAAGTGATCATTAAAATAAATGCGACCACTGTTGCCAGCATAACCAATATCGGAAGCTTTTAAATGCTTTTTTTCCCGGAGTTTAGCTAAAAAATCATCTTTTTTATAACGAGAAAGAAAACGAATTATAATTGGCCTAGGCTTTTTGCTGTCGTTAGATTTTGGTGTAACTCTAGTAATAAAATCTATATCATTGGTAGAACATGTTGTGTGATTGACCAGGTTGGATAGATTTGTAAATAGCTGCATCAAATTTTCATTTTTAGATTCCGGGACACCAATTATTTCGATATTTGATCGGCGTGACCATTGTTCCTTCTTATTTATATCAGACTGTATTAGTTCTATAGATGAGCTTAGGTTTTTAATATCAGATTTTAACGAGTCACAAGTTTTAAATTTGTTTTCGACGATTTCTACTCTTTTTGATACGGCTTCATAGTTTTCACTCATAAACTGAAGGGATTTCTGCAGAACAGTAATTTCAGATTTTAGATCTTCAAGAATATGTTGGAAATTCAAAAAAGCTTCCTTAAACTCGACTTTTATAATTTGCCGGATATCGTCTGAAGATACTACTTGACTCATAGTTTTCTTATTTGAGCTTGTAATTACTGTGTCGGATGAAGCAGCATTTTTATTGGTTTTTTGTCTCTGTCGTTTAGTTACATTATTGGAAGGCCCACTATTTGTATCGTTCTTAGGTGAGTTATTAGAGCACGATGAACAACGCCAAGATTGTTTTAGGTGTTCATCGAGAATACAAGAATCGGGTAAGACACACGACGAATGAAATTCGCGGTCACATGATGTACACACCAAAGGATCTCCCGGCTCTGATGTAGTTTTTTTGCAGCATGAGAAATCCATTATTGGTTAAGATATTAAGTCGAGAATATTAAATTAAAAGTCACTTGAAAAGAAAAAAGTCCAATTCTTGTCAGTCTCGAACTCAGGATGATCGCATGTAAAGCTCGACGTAAACCACTGCGCCACGGATATCGTAATGATAATTGTGAATATTAGGAACTATATGTGCCGTGTAAAAGATAAGTTAACGTTCAATGAACTTGCTTGGTTTTTTCAATATGAAGCTCATTAGCACAGACACATATATCATTAACCGATGCACAAAGCGATGACTGTTATAAGTTCAATGTTCATAATTTTATTCATTTAAAAATGGGAAAAAACGTAATTTTTTACACTGTCCGCACTAAATTTACTGATATAATTTATCACAAAGGGGTCCTCTTCTATGAATTTATTAATAGAATGCAAAACTTGGAGATTAAACGATCGTATAAGATTTTTGAAATATAACAACACAGAGTATGCACCTATACTGACCACGGGCTTGACCCGAACTCTTATGTGTTTATAGGAGTGTATTTACACCACCTAAAACCGAAAATTCGTTATACTCTATATACTCACATTCGTATTTTTAATAGCCATCTTTTAAGGAACTCAGCATTTTATGATGGGTCACTTTGGTACACTACATGTGCGTTGTTTTTAAGATTTATTTTACAGACAGCACAGGTTTTAGGTAACAGCTAGTGTAGAATAAAAGAACAAAAGAAGTCCATTGTTGTCTGTTAAAACGAGATTTACAATCTACGATTTTGAAGTGAAAATCTTACGATCGGAGTTTCCCTAAAAAACCAGGATGCTACAAAAGTATCTTATATTTTTAATTACCCTATTAGAGTCCCCAAAAATAATTTTTAATGTTAAACGTTATCATCGTCTGTAGAATAACACAAAGTAATAAATGAACTATTTTTATATAAACTGACGATTCAAAAAACCTCCCATAGCCTAATTGAATAAAAATATTTTGACTTTGACTTTAATGTTTTAAAGTCATGTTATTGTTTCGTAATAGAAATAAAGGTAAAAGTTTAACTAACCTCGCTCTTTTTATTCGAATTTATACAAGGCGATTTTTTAGTAAAACTAAGGGCTATAGAAAAAATTTAATCGTAATCTACGCACAAACCCCTATATCAGTAATCAAATAAAAAGAAAGTAAAAATTTACAGACCTGTGATAATAAGAGGCTAATACTAGCTGCTGCACGCGTCTTCGTTCGTGTCAAAAAACACCTCTTACGGTTTTCATTTTTTCCCGCGGAACCCTAATCCCGGAAATGGATGTATGGATATAAATATCGACGGTTGAAAGGCTATTTGATCTAAGCGCCATTTTTTTGACATACATATTTTTAATTTTTATACATATTTAGATAGAGAACAATTTACTGATTCCAATATAAATATTAACATCTATACATAATATGTATGGATGTGTGGATGAATGTCTGTAAGTATGGATGTATAGATGTATGTATATATGTATAGATGTATAGATATACAGGGTGTTCCTTAAGTATGTGTTAGATCCTACAAAATCTGTTACATATACATCTAGGTTTGCCATTACGACGGTAAAGAAGACTAAAAAGTCAAACAGTAGCCTGTTATAGGTCATAGTTCAGATAATTA
>DVWF01000015.1:0-14194 GCA_018234925.1 Junonia litoralis
CTTTTTCTTTTTTCGTGTGATGTGAGAATATAGCTGCGTGGTTAAATTGCATTTATTGTTTTATTTCCTAACAATAGGTTATGGGCCCAGTTTGGCAATAGTTTAGCTAGGGAAAGTTGTAATTTTCAGTTTAGCTTAGTTTCTTTAGCGTAGGTCGCGTGTGTTTAACAAATATGTCGACGAACTACTTGGTAAACGTACCGAAGCTAAAAGGGCGGGAAAATTACACGGAATGGTGTTTCGCCGCGGAGAATTTTCTGATCCTGGAAAACATGGAGCATTGTATAAAACCTGTTGCCGGGAAGATTACAGAAGCCGCTGATGATGCGAGGACCAAGGCTAAACTAATTCTCACAATCGATTCAAGCTTATACGTGCACATAAAAGATGTTAAAACATCTTTGGAGCTGTGGAATAAGTTAAGAGCTTTATTCGATGATTCCGGTTTTAGTAGACGCATCAGTTTATTAAGGAATCTTATATCGATTCGTCTAGAAAATTGTAGTTCTATGACGAGCTACGTAACACAGCTAGTAGAAACTGGACAAAAGCTAAGCGGAACGGGACTACAAATCAGCGATGAGTGGATCGGCTGTTTATTGCTGGCTGGATTAACAGAAAAATATACGCCGATGATAATGGCGATAGAACATTCGGGAATCGCCATCACCACCGACGCCATTAAAACAAAGTTGATGGACTTAGAAGAAAAAGATGGCGACGGAAGCGCGGCATTCTCAAGTTTTAGAAAAAACAAAGTTGGCAGCACTGGTCACGCTGGAACCAGAGACAACGGCCATTTGCAAACGTCAAAGTCAAAGAAAATACTGCGATGTTATAGATGTAAACAAACCGGGCATTATCGTAATCAATGTACTGTTAATAAGGATTTTTCAAATACTAAATCGAGTGAACGTAAACAAACCAATGCGTTCAATGCCGTCTTCCTAAACGGCAGTTTTTTGAAAACTGATTGGTATGTTGACTCTGGAGCGAGCGTCCACTTAACCTCAAACAAAAGTTGGATTAAAAATGCTTCAACCGAACATCCTATTAAAGAAATTGTTATTGCAAATCAAGAAAAGCTTAGTGTGGAGTGCTCGGGTAACGTGCAAATTACGACGCTTACTGACGACAGTGAATATGACGTGATTGTCGAAGGAGTATTGTGTGTGCCGCAGTTAACCACAAATTTATTGTCTGTCAGCCAGTTGGTTCGAAATGGTAACCGAGTGGTGTTTACTACCAGTGAATGCAAAATTTATAATAAAAATAAGCAATTGGTGGCCGTGGCATTATTAACAAATGGCGTTTATAAGTTAAGAACTGCTGAGAGTACACTGGCTACAACGTTTTTATCTGCAAATACATGGCATCGCAGATTAGGCCATGTAAACAGCATATACTTAAACAAGATGCCAGATGCAGTGAATGGCATGGCACTTGACGAGAAAAGTGACATTTCCCAATCGTCATGTATTGTTTGCTGTGAAGGCAAGCAATCACGCCTTCCTTTTGGACATGCTGGTTCTAGAAGTGGTGAATTATTGGATATAATTCATAGTGATGTATGTGGCCCGATGGAACATGCTTCGATTGGTGGATCCAGGTATTTCATTTTGTTCATTGATGATTACAGTCGGATGACTTACATATATTTTATGAAACAGAAAAGTGAAGCGTTTCGACATTTCCAGACTTATAAGGCCAAAGTAGAGAACCAATTGAATAGAAAAATTAAAATATTTCGCAGTGATAATGGGAAGGAGTTTTGCAACCGAGATTTTGATGATTTTCTAAAGAAAAATGGCATTTTACATCAGAAATCGAATCCCTATACGCCGGAGCAAAATGGTCTGGCAGAACGTTTCAATCGCACTATAGTTGAGAAGGCAAAGTGTTTATTATTTGATGCCAAGCTAGATAAGAAATTTTGGGCCGAGGCATCAAATACAGCTGTCTATCTGCATAACCGTACCGTCCTGCCAGTATTGACTGATAAAACACCTTATGAAGTTTGGACAGGGTGTAAACCAGATATAAGTCATTTGCGAATTTTTGGCAGCCGTGTCATGGTGCATGTGACAAAGGAAAGGCGCCAAAAATGGGATAAGAAGTCAGAGGAGCGGATATTGGTGGGATATCCTGAAGACATTAAAGGATATAGAGTTTACTGTCCCATCACTAAGAAAGTCAGCACCAGTAGAGATGTAATTATAATGGAAGAAGTGTCTATACCTGTGACTGAAAGCAAAGAATACAATATAGAAAATCTAGATTCAGTGGGGGACATATCGTCAGGTGACTTAGAAGGGACTATGATTGAGAGTCAAGTTGATACGTCTGATGTGTCGTATATTCCGAGTGAATATGAAGATGCTGAAACAAGTGAACCAGATGAATCAGCGCATGAAAAAAGACCTGACAGGTTGCGGAAGAAACCAGATCGATATGGATGGATCAGCAGTGCTGATTCTAGTGTGGAAGCGTGGAATAATGCTGGTGATCTATCACTTGAGGAAGCATTGGCAGGAGTAGAGAAGGAGCAGTGGTTAAGTGCAATTAGGGAAGAACTGGACTGTTTTAGTGAAAATGATGCATGGGAGCTAGTAGAGGTTCCAAGTGCAGGGACGATAGTGAAGTGCAAGTGGGTTCTAAAAAAGAAATATTGTGATAAACAAGTGAGATATCGTGCACGGTTAGTTGCGAAAGGATTTTCACAAAGACATGGTGTGGACTATGACGAAACGTTCTCTCCTGTTATAAGACATTCAACACTGCGTTATCTATTTGCAATAAGTGTACAATTAGATATGGATATTACTCATCTGGATATTACTACTGCATTTCTCAATGGTCACTTGAAAGAAACTATATATATGGAATTACCTGAATGTTTTCCTATTTCTAATTGTAATAAAGTTCTTAGGTTAAAAAAGGCTATTTATGGCTTAAAACAGGCTTCCCTTGCCTGGTATGATAGAGTCAATGAAACTTTATGTAATTTAGGTTATGTGAAAAGTAAAGTTGAGCCTTGTGTATTTTTTAAGAATTGTGATAATAATAAAAAGGTGATAATTGGTCTTTATGTAGATGATTTTCTTATTTTTTCAAATATAAAGTCTGAAACTGACAAATTAATTGAAGCTTTAAGTGCTGAATTTAAAATAAAAAATCTTGGTAATGTCAAACAGTATCTAGGTATGAGAGTAAATGTTGATAGGAAAAACTGTGTTGTAACCCTTGATCAGGAACATTATATAGAGCAGTTGATGCAAAAATTTAATATGTCAAATTGTCACACAGTAGAAACACCTATTGAATGTAAACTAAATGTTGAAAAATCTAGTGTTTGTAAAGATAATATTCCATATCAAAGGTTAATAGGATGTTTAATGTATCTTGCAGTGTTGACTAGGCCAGACATAGCATACTCTGTCAGTTACCTATCACAGTTTAATAATTACTATTCAGATGTCCATTTTTCTTATATTAAGAGAGTTCTAAGATACTTGTATAAAACTAAAGATTATTGTTTGAAGTACTCGCAAGGAACAGCAGACTTGGTCGGTTATGTAGATGCCGATTGGGCAAGTGATGCATCAGATAGACGGTCATATACTGGTTTTTGTTTTCTGAAAAGTGGGTCAGCTGTTTCTTGGGAAAGTCGGAAACAACGCACTGTGGCATTAAGTAGTTGTGAAGCAGAATATATGGCTTTATCAGAAGCTTGCCGAGAAGCTATATATTTGCGTAGACTGGAAATAGAACTACTTGGGTTTTGTAATAAAATTAGTTTATTTAATGATAGCCAGAGTGCACTAAAACTTGCCAATGATCATCGGTCACACAAGAGGTCCAAACATATAGATGTGCGTTATAATTTTATAAAAGAAGTTATTGATAATGAGATAGTTGAAACTAAATATGTTAGGACTTCTCAGATGCCTGCTGATTTATTGACAAAAGGTTTACCCAGAGCAAAACATTACAAATTTATGGAGATTTTGGGACTTGTTAAAATTTAGCCTTGTTTTGTATAGATTTTAATTAAAATGGTGTTAACTGTTTATTTTATTTCGATATAGTGGGGGTGTAATTTATTGATATCGAAATAATTAGATACATGTTATGGTAACACCAATCTTAGTATTTAAGTTATGATATATTTTATCTGTGCAATTTTTGTCTTTTTCTTTTTTCGTGTGATGTGAGAATATAGCTGCGTGGTTAAATTGCATTTATTGTTTTATTTCCTAACAATAGTTTAATTAAATAGTACGTAGTTGGCCTAAGATACTGTATCGATTTCTATATTTACGGCTACAAACCTAATTACAGATAATAACCGAGTACATTTACAAGATAAGACTACCATTTTCAGTTCACATAACTTTAGTGATCGTGATTATTTTACCCCTTCGTAAACTCATTTAGATTAAACGTAATACGAAAACTGTAACGGAAATTAGAAGTCCTGGAACAAAGACTAATTTGATGATGTACCTCCATGGTATTAACCGATTTCTCCCCAGTGAGATTAACAATGTATGGTGGTAATTTTTTCAACTTTTTCCAACACCTGTTCCATCGACGTGACGGGCATAGAAAAATGGTATACAATCAATTAAGCACTTCGTATGGATTTCGTTAGGCCGGTTATTGGGCGGAAAATAAACGCGTATACGATTGATCGTTACGTTATACTACGCGATTTGTTAGGATTCCCACACAGCCTGTATTCCTGTGATGGTTATAGGTTGGCATAATCGTTTAATTTTATTAATGGATAAACCGAATCTATTGTTTTAATGAAATCGTCGAGAGATTTCGCTTGCACAAAAATAAGTATCAGAAACTGTTTTCGAAAAAAGAGTAAACAGAGAACGTAAACAAAATTGTACAAATTAGAAAATATATGGAATAATAATATAAGTATACAAAAAGTTCTTATGAAGTTTAAATACAATTTTTAATAATACCACAGTCGATGTTAGCTATTCATAAAAATAAAAGCTCTGATGAATTAAATAACATTTTATAAGCAATAAAAGCTTTATTGACGGTCTAAATTGAGAATATTTTCCTCAAAAAGGTGTTTTTCGCGATTTATGCTCTCTTAAGTGCAACAAACAAAAAATCGACACTATTATATGTATTTACGTAGGTACGAAAGTTTTTCGATGGATCACTTAAAATAACAAAGGCTGATTCAAATGCTTTTTATGTTTTAAAACTTGTTTCGGGTTGTATAGTATTAATAAATATTTGTCATTTCTTTACGTACTTAAACGTTTTTACTACAAACAAAAATGATAAATAGAAAGAGATCCTAAAATAATGTAACAGTGATACAGTAGAAGCTATAAAATTTTGAATAGACGATAAAGAATTCACGTAGGTATAGTTCAGAGCTATAGTGTCCTAATACCTAAAATAAAACGCAGACGGACAAAAACTAACACGGCCCGACGAGATAGACAGCCAGCTATATACGATATTCCTTTGAAGGATAAACTGCGTCTAGTAGATAAAATTATATAAACGTGATCACAATTATAAACAGTTATATGGAATTAAAAGATAACACGAAATAAATCGATGGCTCTTTTAAAATAATTCTTATAATAATTAACTTAATTATGTCTTTTGATGACATATCTCTTGGTTCTAAAAATTCAGAGGATTTGCGATGAATTTCAAATTTTTAGCATATTTTGTAATAGTTGTTTCGAAATTTCGATTAACTGTTTGTAGATACGGAAGTTCACAATAACAATTTGTAATGCAAGACTTGATTGTATTGTTGATATTATCGATGATTATAAGTCTAACGCTCAAGGTCGTCTTAAACATTTTTTATTTGTGATAAGTGTGATACCTACTTATAAGTTACGAGACTAGTAGCAAAATTATCGAATCAAGAATCAACTAATACGTAGTCGAGGTCATTTAAAACAATGACGTCTAGTCCAAATAATATGGAACGTTTAAAAACTGATCCTGCCCATAACATCAGTCTAAACGAGTACTAATATAATACGCACTTCGTCTGCGATTTAGAAAAAAGATTAAGACACGAGCTGTTTTAAGCCTGTATTGTATTAGGTCCAAGGTAAAGGAGAGGGGGTGCTTGGTAACGAGATGGTCCCTTACTATTTTTTTGGCGTGAGGTTCCTGATCAATAGGAGGTTAAGAACCACTGATGTATACGTTGTGTTAGGGCAGGCACGCGGCGTCGGCGCGCCGGGCCGCCAGACTCGATTCGCTTTTTTGGCCATAGGGTTGTCGCTTTTCGCTTATTTATGAGACTATTACGAATGATG
Organism: Junonia litoralis; assembly: GCA_018234925.1. Taxonomy (NCBI): domain Eukaryota; kingdom Metazoa; phylum Arthropoda; class Insecta; order Lepidoptera; family Nymphalidae; genus Junonia; species Junonia litoralis. The sequence continues at coordinate 6,327 of DVWF01000015.1, forward strand.
GGGCTGCTCAGACGCCATGTTAATATTGTATTTATCATACAAGGTGTTTTGCAAGCAAATTTACCAAAAATGGATGAAGAAAAAAACATTTTACGTGATATGAAAGATATAATAAATTATAATGTTGTCTGTATATTCATTGCAAGGAAATATATTCTTTATTCACGTATATTATTAATTTGGCCTTACATTCATGATAAATTTCGGTACTTAATGTTTTGGGCTACGAGATACGTAGCATGATGTATTATATACAGCCTGTTCAGTATACAAGTAATCGACAAATAAATAATAATCGTAGTTTCAAACAAACACTCCACCTTTATACTTTATTATTAACAATATCCAATTACAGAAACGTCTAAATTAACAGAAACCGAGATAAACCGAGTCGGACAACAGAACGAAGCAAAGCTGGGAATCCGTCGACAAACACGGAGTGATACAGGTTTATTTCATTTAAGTTAAGATGTTAGGAAACTCTCCGAGCGGTAAGATTGTTAGAAATTCTCAGATGAGACTCGGTGCTAACGTGCCGAGATGCTCTTACGGGTGACACAGGGTCTGGATCGTTAGGAAGCAGCAATTTCCTTGTTAATTTACATTTTACTCAACGTATAGATGTTTAATAAGCTCGTGCGAGTTAGTCTCGGCGCTCTGTAATCTTAGTTTGCACTAAACGGAGCTGGTGTAAACTGGTTTAAACTGGTTTCAACTAGTTCACACTGCAATGGCAATTCGTTTTATTTTAGCACGCTGTTGCAGAAATTACTATGCTTTCGTGAATATTATTCTGTGATCTAATTAAGAAATGTACCTACCTAAAACTGAAAAGTCAATATTAGACATATTTTAGCTTATATCTTTTTATCAGTTTTCATAACGAATAAAGTAAAAATGGAAGAGAAAATTTATTTGCTTAATTACATATTATAATTATTACATATTATAATTATTACATATTATATTATTCTTGCGAAAATTCTTAAACCAGGAACAATAACGTTTAATATGAAACGCTAAACATAAAATATTACGGGCAAAATCGATTTTCAACGTTTATGAAAATTCTAAAGCAAACTAAAGCGCGTTGTTCTTGAGCAAAATATGAATTTTATATTTAATACAAACAGGAGGTTTGTAAACAAATGTTTTTATGAAACAATTTGCGATCAGGAGCTCATCAGAAAACAAAGCAGGGTGTATATCACGCAAAACTGTCGCTATCGCTTTTTGTAACTGAACATGAAATGGGCAAATGTTAATTCGGCTATATTTTTTGTATATATGTATCAAACTAGCAGTCAGCTCCGGCATCGCACAGAAATTTCTAACTTAAAAAAATAATAATATAACCTATGTTCACCGGAGATAGTGTAGCTACCAAATAGTAAAAGAATTTTTCAAATCGCTCAAGACGTTTCGAAGCCTATTCTTTTCAAACAAACAGGCAATCAAATCTTTCCTCTTTATAATATTAGTGTAGACAAAAATATTAATTCTTCTTTTGCATTCTTTTTTTACAAGAATAGGGTCGCAACTGTTTGATTTTAGCGTATTAACTTTTAAAGTTATCCAAATAGAGTTCTAATTTTAATTTGACAGCCTTGTGATTGACATAAATATTCTAGGAAAGCAGCAGATTCTTGTCATTTGATTTGAACTCGACCAAAAATATAATGAAACCCGATCGCGACCGTTTTGCGTGATTGAACCCCAGTTCTTGCGGCGAGTACTCGGAACTTATTTTCAATTCACGAGAGCTACGAGCGGTTAATTTAACGTGGTATCGATAAAAAATATTAATTTCTTCCCTTATATTATTTCTCTTCTATGAAATAACGTTCGCAGTATCCGTTGGAAAAAATCGTACTAATTGTTTCTATAGAATCTGAATTGTTCGTGATGGAAGCGATATTCATTTTATTGTAATAATAAAGATAAAAATATTGTTTGATGAATATTTGTTCATTGTAATTTTTATAGGTCATACCAAAGTCTACAATTATCCTCGATTTGTAGGTCACCTAACATATATTGTTTCAAAGAGTTATTTAAATGTAGAGTTTAAAAATTTTGAAAATAGAAAAAATGAATTCTAAATAACTTAAATTTAAGAAACATTCATTTATTAGCTCATAAACAGAGTTGAAACATCATGAAATTACATTTGCAATTAATTTGAAGAAGCGCAACAAAGCTCCATAGAGTTGTTTTTAGAAAACATTTACGAAGTCTTAAATTCATTTTAAGGGTTTGATAAGAACATTCCGCTTTCATATTAAAATATACCTTAATATCATTCTTATTGTAGAAATAACGAGCATTACTCTAAGCCTCATTAGTACGTCATTAAACATCGTACTCAGACTTAGTGTACAAGACGTGTAGGTATAAATTGTTATATTTGTATTAATATCATGAAGTTATGTTCTAGTTCTAATGGATTCAGGATAGCTAGATCCCTTCCTTTCAAATAAAACAATCGATAATCAAAAGGTAGGGGATCAACAATAAACATGATTCTATTTAGTGGTCAAATATAAAATATGTCATTCAAAAGCCAGGAAGAATAATAAGACTGATTATCTGGACGCAAAAATTGACCCCAAATACTAGAAAAAGAAGGACAACGAAGAATATGTACTAAATATGTCAAAAGCGTTGACAATTTAATTTATATTTTCTAATACAAATACATAGTGCTGAAAAGTTTTTCCATTATTTCACCTTCATGCTGTTATGTTTCACCTATAGCAGTGGAGCGGAAGTTTAAATTAATAACACAACACGCTGTGCACCAGCTGCAGCACTTCCGCGGCAAATTAAGAAGCAACACGCAATCATTAACATACAACTACTGCATAATTACACGCTGAAATTATTTGTTATTTTACTTTATTGTAATTTTTCTATTACGTGTAAATTCAATTTAAAAGTCAGGTGACGACTTAAAACCGTGTTTAAATATTTTAAATCTAATTTTGTTTTTCGAGTTTTTGAACATCAGTTGAAGTTACGTCGTTCCAACTAAATAAGCAGAAAAATCTATTTGAAATGTTTATAAAGTAATCATATTATTGCGATTGATCGTAGTGTAAAGCTCTACACGAGACAGTTTGAAGAATTCATGAATATCTGAACAATCATTTTGTGAAACTTACTTAGAATCGAGGTATTAAATCTTTTTCAACTGAAACTGAAAATTACAACATGAGCTATTATACCCTAAGTTCAAACGTTAATAAAAACGAAACGAACGAAAATTCTTTCACTGAAAAACTGTAGTCGAGCCCATTAAATAATTACCTAAGTCTAGACAAGAATTATCTATAGTGGGACGCTCGGTCCGTACTTAACACTCAAATACATTCAGTGTTTCAGAAAAGGGAACTTGTAGATAATTAGTGGTACTTTGTTTGAGAGATAATTTATTTACTTGCCGGCCGTGATGTCTAGCCTGACAGTATTGTTAATGGTGCTTTTAATAAAACAATGAGACGATCTTGCCGTACGCATTTCACGGGTTGAATTAATAGGAAATAATAACAGAGTGGTAATTTTCCTTGAATACAAATAATAACAAAAATAATTACTATATCAGGTAAAGTCATTGAACTGTACAGATGACTTTAGTCTATAGTTCGAATGACTTGCAAATTTTATGATTAGTATTGACAATATTCAATTAATATATTTCGTAATTCCTAAACTCAAACCCCAGTATAATAGTGTTAGCCCAAACTGCCTCGTGCATCATTTACCTGGGCGGGGGTACGGTAGCGCCTGAAAGCTCTTGGGTTGCGCACTTGGGCGCTCACCTGAATGTCCGAAGGCGCACTCATGGAGGCGAGCTGCTCCTCGGCAACCAGCCGACCGTACAGAGGAACGTGTCGCCTCTCGCCGCCGGCGGCCTCCGGCATGCCGCCGCCGACCACGCCCACTGAAACAAAACAAATCACCATCATTACCAGTCGCAATTTTCAAAAGAATAACCGACATAATTGTATTTAAGTGCGGTATGAATATGTTAACGTAGTGGCATATTCAATCTCGAGGGCATATGAGTTAATCACCTTAAGAAGAACAAAAAGTCCTACAACATGTTATACAAGCCCCGAGGCATTTAAGGGCGTGTCTAATTAACAGAATACACATAGTTTATACTTTAATATATTCAAGTGATGTCTCGAGTGGCGCATGTCAATCAACCCATGCTATCACTAATTCCCACGTAAGTGAGCCTCATTCACCTTCTTGGCCCACTCGATACCGAACCGTGCCGCGCCGTGTGAATCATTTTTATGTGAATCCACTATGACGTGTCAGCCGCGCATTCCAAGGATTTTTTGTGCTAAATCATTTCTAATTAAGCTATTTTAGTGCGTATTTTTTTTTCGACATTTAGTCGTAACTTAATTAAGATATATACCTACGTTTAATAAAAAAGAAGTGCTTATTTGACATTACTAACTAAAGTTTGTTTGAAACTTTAAACTCTACGTTTAAATTCTAATCTCTGGAACTTTTCGATTCTTCAATACCAGTTTTTCATAGCAAGGGTGTAAAAATATTATAACGCTTAGTTGCTTAGTTTATATAACCTATATGGTCAGAGCAGTAACCACAAAGACTGATGAAACTGCCAGCAACAGCTAATCACATATTAATTAAGCGCAGATCTAAAAGGTCATCACACTAAACATACCGTAAATGTTACAAAATTCTCTCTGACAATCTGATATCTATAACATTGTAAGTGCTTACATTGTTTCGGACTTGTCAGTTTCTAAGTACATATCAATCTTTATAAACTTCATCGCACATTGCTTGTTCGGCGGCAAGCTTGAAACAAGTCACTAAGTATCTCTCGGTGGCTTCCCATTGGGATTGCTTTGACAAGTCACAAAATGTTTAGGGCGTTGACTTTCATAAAATACACGATGTGTTTTTACAAATCGATACATGGCTGATGTTGAAATAAAGTTTTTAAGCATCTTAGTACTTCATATAATATTTTGTTGATGGGCATTAATGTACCGTTCATGTTTTGAGTTTTTAGTTAATCGTATTCTTGTAAACATAACGCAACAATTAAAAATACAATTTATCATATTACAAATCCCTTCGGCTATTAGATAGATTTAGTTAATATGCCCTGTTGCTCACATATCGAAACATCAAATTCAATTAAGTTACGTTATTGCATGACAACATAAAATATTTTGACCGTATAAATTGTGAGCGTTAACTTTGTCACGCAATAAAAAATTTGGCTTGTGAAACTGATTGCCCTATAAAGTACGAGTCGGTTATGGACTGCGAGCTATAGGTACAGAATAAGGTTGGCGGGGCCCTTAGTGTAAGTCCGATTGTTATCTAAATTGTTTTATACTAGTAAGTCAGCCAAGGAGCCAGTGGCAGCGAGGTGTGAGAGTGAACTTAGAGGGAAACAGAGGTCGCAGACGAGTTAATTCAGACTTATTTATGTACCGTCTGGCACGACGTGACATTTCATAATAAAACACCACCGTTCGACTCACTCGTTTATTTCAAGGCGACTTTTGCTCAGCGGAAAGTTTGTTCAACGTCTCGTAAGTTCGCATTACTTTACATGCTTATTTAAATTAAGAGTTAATTTGTTTATCTAATTTCACTCCTATTAACATTCATGTAATGTTTTCCGTCATTGTATTAACGTATTATCCGCTTAAAAGAACACATCTACTTAAAGTTATATCACAATGTTCGTTTTGATATCTAAGCTTTTCTATATTTTACGTTTCTCTTAGCTAGTAATCAATGGTTTCTTTTTTGTACGGCTGAACAGGAGAAAGACGGCTGTAGATGTCTGGCGATTTAAAGATTGCAGATTCGATTGGAACCCTTTGCACTATTGTCGTACACATTCCTCGAACAAATTTCACGCTTTGCTGGAGGAGAAAATGATATATTTGTATTGGAACATTTGATTGTATGGTTGAGATTTTAATTTCTTTTGTTGTAATTATATTGATGTAACTATAATTGGTTCCTATTAGCGTGTATGTGTAGTTGCCGCAATAAAAACAGTAAACAAGAAGACGTGCCCCGCCATGTCACCGAGCAAGTGAGCAAGCCTTTCTATTATCACACTCGCGGCGCATGTGCAAGTATCCGCATGCTATCGCATGTGATCTCGACAACTGCGTAGTTTATAGAAACGCGTTACGCTGCGCGAGCATATGTATGACGTTGTCGTGTGTACGCTTCTTTAGGTATGTCACGTAATGCACATATTAAATTTCATAGAAATATTCAGTAATTGGATGTAATTGTGTAAAAGAAACACAATTCCTATTGTACTTTAGACGTATCGTCATTTATTTGGCTAATAGATATGTCAAGCTAATCTTGCTGTATAATTATGTGTTTATTTACATTGTTATATGAAGTTACTTTACAGAATTTTTATAACTACACTTAAATTTGCGTCTGTGGAATATAAATTAATAATTTTGCAATATTTCATTATGCAATATTATGCAAAGAATTAACATTATGGTATTATAATATTTAAATTTAAAAAAAATCTAACGTGTAGACATGTCATCTCGTAACAAACAAACTAATTTTAGGGGCACGTGTCGTTTCGGCGTAGAACAGAGGCGGTAGAATCAAACGGTCTCGTGCCGATACTGTAGCCGTGTAGCGAGTTTAAACTGCGCAGCATTCTATCCAACCTAGCGTGAGCTCTAAGACGGCGCTGGGGATCCCCGAGGTGTTCTGTTTTGTTACGAGCGGAGGGCGGGTGTAGGCGTCGTGTGTCGATGGTACGCCGACTCAGCGAGACGGGCTACGTCACCATTGCAAGGCGTTCGAACCAGCCGCAGTGCCGGCCGACAACCTGTGGTAGCTATGCGCGGAATGCGACTAACCGGCGATAGGTTAGCGTGGGAGGTGCAAAATAACTCGCTCGGCTATTTTTTGAACTGCAAATGCCGTTTTGATTTCGAATCGATTGATTTTGATTTTTCAATTTTATATTATGTTACATTTTAAGTTCTTTGGCCTCATATGAACTTTTATAGCAAAGGCCAAGAATCTCATTTGACACGGAGATGACGCAAGCAACTAAGGAATTTACTACAACAGTTTATTCGTAGAAGTCATTTGATAAGATTCTAGTTCATTAGAGGGAAATAAAATCGATCTGTAATTGCTCTAGTAATTCATATGTAATAAACGAATACATTTTTTGCATTCCTCTACAAATTAATATATCATCTTAATCATCGTATTCTTAATACCTTAGATGGATATATCTATTATGAGGGCTAAAATATTAAAAAAGAAATAAAAATATATAAAAATATAATTAAACAACTTTATTTGTTTTTGCAATAAATTAACATTGATAGTGCGTTTATTTATGCCATCAATAGATATTAAAAAAGTATATTATGATACTCCTATTATATTTTGTAAATTACATTATTATTTCATTTACATTATTTCGATATGTTTTCATATTAAAAATATTATGCTTAATATCATTATCTTCCTTTCTTATAGAATTTATCCGTTAAAAATTAACTGTTAATTTACACTTAAATATTTATTCAAAATTTTAGATGCCGCTTTTCTTAGAAACTTGTACAAAAAAACTAAAGACTCACTATCATGCTTTTCCTCCTTTACACCAGACATCCCACAAATCCAATGTGTACTCGAAACTTATTTGATAGGAACACGGAACAAAGAACTTATCACTGAACTGAATCATTTGGTGTCACAACAAAGGCGCTTGGACCACGTTACATTAACGAAACAAAGAAATACTTCTATCAATGTACCACTATCGGAGATCATGGTTCGCCAGAGTCCCA
>DVWF01000016.1:0-14167 GCA_018234925.1 Junonia litoralis
TTTTTTTTTTTTACGTGTGGTTTTGGGGGGAGGGGTCATGTCCTCTGTGACCCCCCCCTTCGGACCGCGCCTGATGTACATATTATCTCATTGTCTAACCTATCCTCAAAGCCTTACCTGGCATGAACAAGATCAGCCAACGTAGTCCGCTCATCCCTTCCGTCCGCCATCTCAGCGAGTTGCGCGTGCGCGGCCTCCAACGCGACCGCTTGGTGCGTGAACTGTTGTAGTTCTATCGACACTTCTTCTAGGAACTGGCTGCGTTTGATCGAACGTTCTAGTAGCTTTTCGTATCTGGAAGGAGTGGAATATGGTTAGAACTATTTTTTTTTCATATGAATTTTATTAAGTGTATTTAAATTCATAGAAAAATTATCTCCATTGGTGTAATACTAATATAAAGATAAAACATAAATAAATAAATACAGTATAATTAAGTTCATCTGGTCCCATTTTTTGTTGTCGTGACAAATATTTGGACGATTTTGAGGATCGAATCCGCTCTTTAAAGACTTAAACATATCTTTTTATAAACTATTTACATTTTGCATGCTCATCACATATCCAAACATAAATGATTTTCTTACCTAGAGTAAATGTCCTCAGCGCGTTGCTCCAGCTTCTTAGCGATCCTGGCGTTAGATGGCGTTAGTGCGGCGTCTCTAGCTGATGAGAGCAGCTTGTTCAACGTTGGTCGTCGGGCCTCTAACTCGGATAGTGATAGGCGTTGCTCTCGGAGTTGCTCGTCGAGACGCTCGCGGATTAGTGAGGCTGGTTTGGTTTGTGCCCTGGAGAGTGAGGTTGGGTTAAATATGATAGAGAAAATGGGGTTAGATGGAACTCGCACGCTTAAAATTAAAGTGACTTAACTCAAAATTCGTGTAACTTCTGATATAGCTATTAAGTCTAATAGTTTTGAGGCTCATGTTTCAGTTTTGGCAATTTTCGAGTTAGGTCATTATAATTTTAAGTGAGCGATATGTCGATCTTAATTAAAGATTGGTTTTTAATTTGGGTTAAATTCGAAGTGGTAAAGAGTGTAGATGTTTCGACGGTAAATATTGTAAGTAAAGGTTTTTTCTTCTTTATCAGATACATAGAAAAAATTCTGATAATTCTCATATCCACAGTTTTTTTCTTAACATGAAAAGATGATGATTTTACTTAACAGATGTTCCAAAACAATACAGATACAACAACAACGATAAAAACCAAACACAACAATTTACAATTTAAGATCCTTCTTCAAACACAAAAAAAAAAATTACCTAACAATAGAACGTTGAAATTTAAAAGGAATCTTACTTAAACCCGTTCTCAACAGTAGTCAGCCATTGCGCCTGGGTCTCCGCCGCGTCCTGCAACCCCTGACACTGTAGCAGTGCCGCTTCTAGTTCAGAACATTTCGACCCTACTGCGTCAGTTAGTTCGTTGTAACGGTCGGATAGTTCGATCACTGGTACTTCCAGTTGACGTATTTCTGATGGAGTCAGGTTGCCTTCTAGTGACCTGACTAGTTGGTCGCAAGCCTGGGAATAAAGGTTGTTATTAGAGTATATATAAAGTGTAGCTGAAAAAAGTTTTCTAGGGTAATTTGGTATCATGGAAATTGTTAATTGGCTAAATGAAGAAGAAAGGTTTTAGAGTTTTACAAACGGTACTACAATAGAACAGTATCATGCGAATAACAGACTGAAAAATAAAGTAACATATCTTAAATTTTGGTACACATCACAGATTACACATTACTTACAGATTATGCAATTGTATATGACATATAAATATAGTACATAGATAACGTAGTTATAGCAACTGCATACTCGAACAAAAAATCTTCTACAAAAATTTCAAAAGGTATTTTCAGTACTCTATTGTCTATGATCTTAATACCACAAATACTTACATCTTTAGCATTATCAATGAGTCGGGCCTGTGAAAGCACGTCTGTGTGCAGAGCTTTGGCTCGTACGAGTTGAGCTTCAACCGCGCGTGGTTCACCGCCCACTGCTTCTGATACCACTGCTCGTACTTGTGGTTCCACCTACGAAAGACAATAAAAATATAAAAAAATCATTTAAACATTTTCAAACATTTTAAATATAGGTTATAATAATAGATAATAGATCTTAAAAAGACAGACGAGTATATGAATAAAATTAGGAAAGGGTTTCTGCTGATCTTTATAAAAGATAAATTAATGAGGCACAACTTTTTCAAATGTGGAAATAGACAACTTTCCTAAATCACTCAGAACATAACAAAGTTTTCTGAGATAAAGCAATTGGCCAGATCTAATAATTTCACGTATTGGTATTTTTCTACGTCTTATAAAATGTTAACTAATACGTTTCGGTTTTGATGGATGATGTCAATAAGAATGGCTAGCTTACTACTACTACTTACTACTGAACTTTAGAATATACAAAAATGTTTTGAATTATCATAATCATTGTTAAAAATCAAAAGAATTCTATTTAGTTAAAACAAAACTATAAACTAAACTAACCGTCTGCATCCACCTCTGTGCCCGTTGCACAGCCTCCCTATACCGCGCAGAGCCATCACTAGCAGCCCTCAATCTATCCAAGAGTCTTTGAGCTCTATTGGCCAAGTCTGAATGACGTCGTCTAGCCAAAGCTGCGTGTTCTCGCACCGCACTGTCCACTGGGGCTGCGACGTGGGAGAGGCGAGCGGGTAATGAGGTGCGGTAGTCGTTTAGGATTGAGAGGAATTCCTGGAAAAATTGTAAGGTTTGTTAATGTATCTTAATGTTGGAATAATTTTAGACGTACTAGAAGCAGTAGAAGTGTCTGAGAAAAACTTTCGTAGCATAGAAATTAGGGCTATATTGAATTTGATATTGGTGTTTAATGTTGTACTTTTCTTTTCTTTTTATATAAAATAAAAGATACATTATTGTTTCATCTGTGTTAATCCAAATTTTAAGTATGAAAAATTAAAGGTTTTGTCTCATCTAATGTGGACAATTTTCAAAAAAATCAAATGAACTAAAACCTTCTGGCACAACATATTTTACTCAATCGTCCAACACTTCAAATATCTATATCTAAAAGCAATTTATAGTATCTTACCTTGCTCTCATCCATGAACTTCTGCGCGGCCATGGTAATGAACCTAAGGTCAGCTTGGTGCGCGATCACATCTGATACGAATTCGCGCACATCATCGCTCTGACCACTAAGATTGTCCACTTTGGACAACGCCACTTCTTTGTCCTCGAGCGTACGGTACGCACTCTCCATCCATGCGTTGAATGTGTTCAATTCATTGCTGGAATGTACCATAAGATTACATGTCATTTCAGAATGGACCATTTATATCAGAAACTAGCAAGAGGAAAAATAGACTAGAACAAACAATTTGGTCATTAAAAATGCAGGAGATAGGACAAAAAAAGAGCCAACAGTTAGGGCATTAAAATTGTAGGGTATAGGACAAACTTGAGCAATAGTTAGGGCAAAAAGTTTATGCTTACGAGAATTTGCCAAGTTCGTCTCTGGCTGCGACAAGACGTCGAAGCATTTTGTCGCATTTTTCCGTGCACTTATCACAACGTTGTTTTAGCTGTCTTACTCCGCGTTCCAGGGCTGCGACCTAAAAATTCAAGACACATTATACACAAAATGTCAAATATTTTTTAAATTGTGAAAAGTAAATAATATGAAAAAATAAATATTTCTTTACCTCATGAGGCGCAAGTACGTCTCCTCCGGAAACTAGGAGCTGCTTGGCCTGATCCGCACAAGCGGAAACTTGACGTTGGTGGCTCTCAAGGTCGTCCTTGATAAGCTGTAACATAAAGACGAACAGTTGAATTATTTGAATTAGTTTTAAAATTGATATCTATCACTTGTCTTGGTGTCCATTTATGTATGGAGTTATTGGATTTTATGTCAATTACCTTAAGTACGTTGATCTGATTGCGTAGTTCATCCACATCTTCTTTAACGGCTTCCTGATTGGCCAATCGCTCTTCGACGATCGCGATCCATTCCAATAACTTTGATAGAGTCTCATCGCAAAGCCTGTACTTCTCTTCTACTGCTTGCTAAAGATGGTAAATAATAATATTAGTTTATCGCTCAGGAATTTTGGATTATGAAAAATATACATGCCCATTTCAGAGCTGTGACGGTGCATCGTATCTAAGACTACTTGATGATTTATCAATGCATCTATCTACAGTGCTAACAGTCACTGTACATGAACTAGAACTACTGATGTAAATATACAGGTGCCATTTATTTACAGACAGTGAAGTAAGCAGCATCACACGCTCTTCACGTAATTTTGAACATTCGAATAATTTACAAGACAAGAATAATAAGAACAACTCAACTAAGTAGTCGAGTATACGACCTGAAAAGTAAGCTTACATTAATAGACTATGCGTAGAAGCAAAGACAATACCTAAAGTACATTGAGACAGGTGACACGAAAGAGGCCAATTTACAAAGAGCGTGAAGATGACAAGACACAACCAGTCCAAGTGTTGCGTAACACACGAAATCTAGGTGCAAGAAGCGTTACATGCAAGCAGTGAAACAACGGCAACCGTCAAAGACAGAAAAACAAGTGTTTGACGATTGCTTGATGATAACATTAAAGATTTGAGACATTGTATCAACATATTCACTAAAAGTTATTATCCAAGTTAAGTTTTATGTATAAGTAAATTGTTAAAATAGTAAAAAAAGACAAAAGTACCTTTTTGAGAAATCTGAAACTTTAAAACAAACGTCTTTTTGTAAAGTAATTGAGAAGTACAGATAAAGGTAAGAGTGTACACGTATAGGCGAAAATAAATTTGGACGAATTTACATTTTTTTGTTGACTATGAGATCTTAGTTCATTATTTTGTATTTTAAAAATGCTATTTAGTTGATATCATCACAAAATATAATGAATTAAGTTCTCACGAAATCGTATAGTTCATAGAAAGACCATTAAATGAATTATCAATACTACCTTTGGTTTTTGTGTTTGACGAAAATGTTTTACCATTCGATACTGTGAATGTTTGTATCGCGAATACCGCCGTATTATCACAATATCTTAGTGTCAATCATGCATTCCGAAATTTTGTGAGTACGTCCAAGGAATGAGTATATCGGAACACAAACTTTGGATATAAGAGGTAATGCTAAGTGAATTTTGATTTCCAAAGATTTTATTGAATCAGCAGTCATAATTAGCTGATTTCCAAATGAGGAAGCAAACATACGTAAGCGAGAGGTCGACGACACAGGTCAGGACATATGTCCATTTCGACCTCTCCCATTAAATTCTTAGCACAAGTGATTATGGGGGTTAGGTAATTGGCGATACGGTGATGGTTCTTAAAATCGTCGTTAATATGATCCCTCAAAGGCAAGCATTCACGATTTAGCTCAAAAGGGCTCTTTAGCATCGCAGGCAACGGCTGGAAATAAAAAACAACATACATCGAGCCTTATTACAAAGTGGATAAGCACATTTTTCACTCGTTTCACTAATTCTGACAGTTTTCTGCTTGGAATAGTGTCATTCTTATGTTTAAAAAATAAAGTAATATACGATTGTTCTGTGCATTATGATATGGTTTGATTATAATGTTCAATTCATGTAAATAAAAAACTGTCAAAACTCAAGTGAGCTAACCTAAACTTAGGCATCTATAAACAGTACAAGACACATAAAAAAATCAAAGAAAATTCTACGTCAATAGAGGCTAGTAAGCGCTTAGTTTTGCCCTAATTTTACTACTATTTCAGGTCGGAATCACGATAAGGAACTTTGATTAAAATACTGTTTAACCTATGTTTTGAATCTATAAAAGTAATTTCGACCCTCATTTTGCTCTATGTGCTGTAACTACATAGAAAACGATGGCAAATCGTATTGACTAAATGAATAAGTGACTTAGTTATAGGTAATAAAAATGTGAATATTTAAATTCTCAAAGTTGATATAATTTTATAAGTTTATGTATCAATTAACGCCTATAACCCAGTCATTGACGTAAGTCATGTGGGTGTAGTGCCATGCCAATGTTTCAAGCCAAACGCTTAGATAAAAAAGATCACCATCTAAGAGTGGAAACATAAGAAGTTGTAAAGCAACACCTTTGCTTGAACGAAGCACAAAATGTAAACAAAAACAACTCACCCTCGTTTCTGCTGGCAGCAAGTATCCCTTTTTAAAAGCTTTGACTAAATCGAGACTGATTCCTTTCTTTGGATCAATAACCAGTCTCCCTTCCACTGGGTTAACAAGCTGTTGTTCTATTGCTTGTACTAATGGCCATATTTTTCCCGTTTCTGGTTCTTTCACAACGGTACTTGAAGGATCAACGATACCTTGATGTATTGCCTCACCCAACGTCAATCGTTTTCTATCCATAACACTTGTCGTGATGAAAGGATCATTCAACGCACCGGTCGTTGGATTGTAAATTCCGAAATTGATAGTTTCTATAAGAGTGAAGCTCTTCTTTGGCGTCATAAGAAGGCCACTTTCAATCGCAGCGCTTAGAGTATTGAGTTTAGAGGTCTCAGTATCTAATATGTTACCCTTTTCAGCGTCCATCAATCCTTTTCGGAAAGCTTCAGGAAGCTTGACTAGCCTCTTTTTGAGGTTATCTTTAATGAGCGCCGTGTCTGGATCGATATAGCCCAAAGTGGCTGCATCTTTTATAGTAAGTACTTCATTGGATTGAGGATCAGTGAATCGAGCGGTATTAATATTAAGATGTCCTTCTTCAATCGCTTGCTCAAACGTTAAAGGTTCTCTAACGTAGACAATTAAGCCGTTTTCAAAAACGAAACAGAGGGTACGCGATCTACTTTGCGTGTCGAACAGCCCCTTGGCATTATTATCGATTATACCTTTACTGATAGCTAATTTTAGAGGAATATATTTGTTTTTCTGTGGGTCCTTTACTAAAGCGGTTTCAGGATCTATAAATTCATATTTAATCGCTTCGTCTAAAGTGAATTCCCGCATAACTGTTTCTTTAGACGCAGAAGTGTCAGAAACATATCGCTTAGAAATCTTTTGTGATGTTATAGGTTGAACGACGGTAACGAGTAAACCTTTATCGAATGCAATATCTAAACTATACGTTTTCTTTGCTTTAGTATCTAAAACCCTACCTTTGGTAACATCGACGTCACCCTCATGTATCGCATTCAAAAGTGGTTTAAATTTATTTGTTGAACTATCTTTAACGACTGTAAGATCTGGATTAATCAGATTAATTTCAATAGCTTTGTTAATATCTATAAATTCATTTGTGTTCGGGTCAACAATTTTACCGTTATCAGCTCTAAAGAGACCGTTCTTTATGATTTCTTCTAGACTTAAATTTTTCTTTGACGTGACAATAAGACCGCGATGTTTGGCGTCTAATAAGTTAATTTGGTTTCCATTTGGAAGAATGTAAACGCTATTATTTTCATCTATTATACCGATTTTGATAGCTTCAACAAGATTTATATATTTACTGGAGGGAATATTTTTAATAAGTGAATTTTCTGGATTAATAAGTTCCTCTGAAATAGCCATTTTAAGTGAAATTTTTCTTTCTGTAACAGGGTGAATAAACATAAGTTCGGTAATATCGTACATATTCATTGACAGTACTTCGTATAACGAAAAACCAGCGCTTTCAATATCGACTATAAGACCCAAATTCATTGCCTCGGAAAGTGTTATCTGGACATCGGAACCGGGTTCATTAAATTTACCATTTCTTTTATCAACGATTTCGCTACGACAGCATTCTGCTAATGTAAGAGGTTTTTCGGACTTCTTATCGAAATAACAAAGGTATTTCGGGCTAATTATGGACCTCCTAATTGCTTCATGCAGAGTTATTTTACGCGTTGTTACTGGATCAATAATTTTACCCGTAGTATCGTCATAAAGACCTTGGTGAAGTGCTCTTTGTAAGCTTATAGGAGCTTTGCTGTCTACTAGTAAGCCTATTTCAAACGCTTTCATGAGACTAATTTCTTCATTGTCATTGTTAATGTTTTTAATTTTACTCGATTTGTCATCTATTACACCTGTCTCTATCGACTCCGGCAAAGTAATTTTGTCCCATTTACCTAACCTATTGTCTTGAATGTGCACAGAGTGAGGATCGATTAAGTTCATTTTGATAGCTTCGGCTAGTGTGTATTTCTTACCGCTTTGAGGATCCATAAAGAGACCGGTGATTTCATTGTACACGCCCTTTTCGATTGCTTCCATTAGCGACAAAGGTTTACGAACTTCAACTAAAATACCCCTCTCAAAAGCTTCCCGGAAGTCTACTCTTTCTGATCCTACCAAAATTGTACCAGTTCTACCGTCAACAATACCTTTATCTACGGCAAATTCAAAAGGAATTACTTTACCACCTACATGCACTAAGGTGGATTGCGGATCTAACATACGTTTCCTAATGGCCCTGTCAGTCGGCATTTTGTCTTTATTCTGTGGGTTAGAGAATTTACCAGTTTTAGGATCGTAGAAACCTTTAAATACAGCTTCTGGCAAGCTAAGTTTACGTTTAGCTGGTACTATTAAGCCACGATCCAAACCATCAGTGAGAGAAATTTTATCACCATGAACAGGGTCTCTAACTTTACCTTCCTTAGAATCAATTATACCTGCTTTGATTGCATCAGCCAGAGTAATTATTTCTCCAGTGACTGAATTTCGAACTGTTAAAGCCTCAGGATTAATATTTCCAATTTTAATAGCGTCATCCAGAGTCATAGTGACATTATTAATGGTCAACAAGCCAGTTTCGGGATCGTAAAAACCTTGAACTAAACCTTCTTGTAATGACCATGGCTTTTGATCGCTAATAATATAACCCTTTTCGCATGCATCTTTAAGATTAAACTGAGGTGATGTAATGATTCCACGATCTAAGTCTACTAACGCAGTTGTGACAGCTTGATCAAAGGACACAAATGTTTCTGATTTATCATCTTTAATTTTTATATTGGAAGGATCAATGAGTTTTTCTTGAATGGCTTTTCTTAATGTGATTGTTTCACCAGTTCTTGGATTTAAAATATTACATGTATCAGGGGAATAGTAACCTAATTCAATAACATCAAACAACGAAAACGTAACCGCTTTAGTAGCTATTAAGCCCTTCTTTAATGCATCGTCTAATGGAATGTATTTGCCAGTCTTTTTGTCTTTTAATTTACCAGTTTCAGGATTAATTAGTTTTGTATCGAGAGCTTCAGAAAGGGGTACATACTTTTCTAGAGCAGTGTCTTTAATTTCTGAAATAGTTGGATGGACAATATTTCTTTCTACCGCTTCGTCAATAGCTAATAACTGATTGGTAACTTTGTCTTTTATCTTACCAGAATTTGGTTCATACATATTTTCATGAATAACTGCTTCAATTGATATTGCTCTACGAACAATAGTTATTATGTTGCGTTGAATAGCAACAGATATTTCAATTACTTCCTGAGTTTCAATTATAGTTATTATACCGCCACGTATTTCTATAATACCCCGTTCAATAGCATCCGATACTGTAATGATTTCATTAGATTGAGGGATCCTAATAAGTAGAGATTCCTGATCAATAAGACCTTTTTCAACTGCTTCACCTATAGGAACTAGCTCACCTGTGTTGATGTCTTTAATTTCTCCCGTTTTAGGATCATATAAACCTTGTTCGAAAGCTGATTCAACTGTTACCTGTTCTGGAATAGAAACGTCTTCGGGTGTTTCTACGATCCATCCTATCTGAACACATTCTAAGAAGGACACGCGTTTACCTGTTTTAGGGTTTACCATATGACCAGTCGTTTTATCAATAATTGGTCGCGAAATAGCTTCATCAAATGGAATATAATCATCTGATTTGCTATTTAAATCTTTTACTAGTATTGTCGAGGGATCAAAAACGTGAAGTCCGTAAACAAGTTCTTCGAATGAAATTTTAGCACCAGTTTTTGGATTCAAGAATATTTGTTTTTCGATGTCATAAACTCCCATTTCGGAAAGTTCCTCGGGAGTCAGTTTTTGAGAAATAGATAAAGAATATTTAGGTTTATGTTCTCTAACAATAACGCAATTTTTAGAAACTACATCTACCGGAGCAAACCTGCTGATTTGTTCTTGTTCTAATGAATCCTGAACAGTCAGTGGCGATTCTTCGCCGTTAATAATAATTCTGCAGACTTTTGGTTCAATTTTACCTTGAGCAATTGCGTCAATCAACGTTATATTTTCACATATTAATTTTATAGGCTCGGATTTAACTTTAGTCACATTTTGTTCAGTGATTTCATCAATGACTCGCAAAGGTTGCTTTTCAGCGTCTATCAGCAGCGCTGACATTGTCTTTCCATCATCAACAATAGTGGGCTTTGTGAGATTTGAATCTATAGAACTATCGATACTGCTCTGATCAGGTTTCCGGGCTGTCTCTGAAAGCTTAACGTCTTCAGCAGTAACGGGAGTTGACAGCTTTTCAGATACAGATGAGGTTTCGATGGTAATAGTTTTAGTTTTTTTATCGCTGATCGGTTTCTGAAGCTCCTTATCTACGGATGAGTCGGAGGTTTTATTGCTTTTCACTAGTTCAATAACTTTTGATGCGGCTAAAACTGGAGCACCCACTATTGCTATTAAACCAAACTTCGCGGCATCAGCAAAGCTTATTTTCTTGCCACTATCGTCCATAACTTCATTCATATTTTCACTGACGATGCCTTTATTTATAGCGTCCTTCATTGAAATTTGTTGTTTTGTTTTAGGGTCTGTGATTAATATTGATTCGGGTTCGATTATACCTTTGTTTAAAGCTGTCAGAATGTTATCAGATTCTACAGGACTAACGATGATTTTTTCATCTCCACCTTGGCCGTGTATTACCTTACTATCGTCATCAGTTTGTAGCGGTTTGGGTTTACCTTCTTTTGGCTTATTTTCCTCTGCTTTTGTTGCAGGTAAAACAGATTCCCTATCCTCTTCCCTTGGCGATGTTTTGTCTACTGTAGAACTATTTAAATCAACCGGTTTTTCTCGTTCGACGGGTTCTTCTACTTTGTAAGTACTCTTTTCCGATAATAAGTGATTAATTTGATCTGTATTTTTCATAGCTTCGTCTGTTTCATCCAAATATTCGACTATTTCGGTTTGTTGATTTTCTTCGAAAGGCACGCATTCATACTGTTCAGAAACACTATAGGATGTAGATGTATTTTGAGTCACTTCGATTGTTGTTATTTTAGAAGTCGTTACAGTAGTATCATAATGTTCCGTTACATATTGCGTAGGATCTGACGTGGAAACAGTAGTTTTGACTATTGTAGTCACTTCCCTACCGTCTGGAGTGACTTGCTTAAATTCCTTTATCGTTGGTTGGTCTTTAGGTTCCTTTGTTATCTCATCAGAAGGCATTTCCTCGGGCTTACTTACAATCACTTTTTTATTTTTTAAATCATCTTTATCAATTGGGAATTCTTTGTTAATTTTTTCTGGTAATGATTTCTCATCATTATGTTTTCGCTTGTCTTTCTTATTATCGGTATTAGTTGGTAGTTCAACATTTGATATTGTATCACGTTCTTTTAGAGAATCTTTTGACACGACTTCTTGCAAAACTTGGTCTTTTATAATGTCTTTAGTCGCATACTTTTTCGTACTTTCTTCTACGGAAGATTTATCAGTAATCAATTTTGTATCAGTTTTAATTAGTGATTCGTTGCTTTGAGGAGATTTAATGGTTTTAGAATCACTTGGTAATGGTTTTTCTTTCTCTGAATATATTTCTTGGCTTTTCTTTTCTTTTGTAACAATTTCTGGCTTCTTATTTTGTGGAATTGAATCACTAACAATACTTTCTTCGGGTTTAGATTTTGTCAATTTGCTACCTACAATTTTAGCTCCTTGAACTACTGCCATACCTGCCAAAACTGGAGCTGCAACGACTGCAATCAGTCCCATTTTAGCAGCCTTTTTAATGTCAATAGACTTTCCAGTATCTGGTTCTTTTATTTTTCCAGTACGCTTATCAATAAATCCTGTATTCAAAGCTTCTTGTACTGTTGTTGCTTTACCAGCTTCAATATTATACACAACCGATTCAGGATTTATGATTTTCTTTTGTACGGCCTCTGCAAAAGTTATTTCTTTATTTGGTGATGTTGGGTCTCGGAACTTTTGAGTTTTTTCATCAAAAAGTAATTCAAATGCTTCATTAAGATCAAGCATTTCCATGCCTTGTTTTTTATTAGGATCGGTGCTTATTTCTTCTGGCGTTTCTGTGTTTAATACGCCACTGTTTACAGCTTCAGCGATTGGAACAGTTTCTCCTGTCTGTGGATTTGTGAATGTTCCTTTTTCTAAATCTATGTAACCAAGATTCAAAGCATCTTCAAAAGTAATATTTACATCACTTGTAATAAATTGTTCTTTGCTCGTTTGTTCGTCTTTAATAATACCTTTATTTCTAGCTTCCTCTATTGAAATAATTTCACCGGTTTTGGTATTTTGTACTTCATTAGCACTTATCAAAACATAATCTGCTAATAGCTCAACCATTCTTGTCGTTACAGTATGCTGGGAGGTGAACGTCTCGGTTATTGTGGTAACAATTCCACCGGTTTCAGTAACATCCTTATTAAGTTTTACAGCTATTATACCCTTTTCTAAGGCTTTGTCTATGGTGAGTTTTTCATTCGTTTTTGGATCAACGATCACTCCATCTTTTAAATCAAGAATTCCTTCTTCAATTGCCTGTTCTATAGAAACTGTTGATGATGATTGTGGATAAGGAATATTCATAATTAAACCTTTTTCTATAGCTTCGTTAAGATCAATTAATTGTCCTGTAAGTGGATGTTTTATATCGCCTGTCTTTGGATCAATCAAATTTTGTTTCACTGCAACTGATAAAGTCATACCAGCAGGTGGGATTTCATTTGAAGTTTTGGGTTTGACATCAGGAAATACTTGAGCATTTACAGCTGCAACTAAACTTAATGGACCATTTGCTGTTTTCACGGTATTTTTCTCACTATCGATAATATCTTTAGCTATAGCCTCGGAGAGGCTGATATTTTGACCCGGAGCAACGGTTACAGATGATAAGGGATCAATTATATCGCAAATTATTGCTTCTCTTAAGGACAAGTGGCTTCCAGTTTCAGGGTGGATGATTTTACCAGTTGTAGGATGTAATAAACCTTGTTCTAGGACTTCTGGAATCGTAAGACTTCTAGCTAGCGGTATTAATATTTCATTTTGCCCTTCTGGATCTAATATACCTCGACGTATAGCTTCCTTTATTGATAAATTATCTCCATGTACCGGATCTACAATTTTTCCTTTATTTTCATCAATGAGGCCGATTTCAATAGCTTTTTCTAGCGTTATAGGATTACCTTTCTCATCTTTATAAGTTTTGACAATGTCTAAAAGATTTGCGGTATCTGTGTCGGTTAATCCCATCTCAATTGCTTCTGAGGGCATAACTACATGCCTTCGAAGTTTTTGTAAGACAACTGGTTTAATATCAACAGATGAGTACGTCTGCTGGTCTTTAACATTAATAGCATATTTAGGTTTAGCAGAAACTTGATTTTTAGTTAGTTGTATTACATCGGCATCGCGCACAGGTTTAGTCTTCGTGATATTATCCGCTGCTTTTCTAGTATCTGCTGACAAACTATTCTGAATAGATTATACCGATTGACCAAGAAATAGTGTATGTATGTCTGTCAGGTCCATTGTGACTTCATCTAGTCTGAAGTCTAAAAGGCTTGACCGATTTCGATGTGTAAGGTCAGACTCGTTTTAGTTCTTCCCCGAAATTTTATTAAACTATGTAACTAAATATGTATGTTATATTCTAATAATTAGAATTGGATAGCTCAGTCTGGATTTTTTGTGTTAATGTGATAAAATTAATTATTTTGAGAAGGAAGGGAGAAATAATATTTCTAATTTTAAACCTCATTGTTAAAACTAAAGTTATTAATAAAATCCCAACTCTCAAGACACAAAAAACTTAATGAATTAGACTTGAAGAAACTGAACGTATAAAATCTATTTAAACTGTAGGGGGAGTCCGGGAGAGTTGATCAGGTAGGAGACAATAGCCACTGCTCATAAAATCTTTGTAGAACTTGATATT
>DVWF01000017.1:0-14122 GCA_018234925.1 Junonia litoralis
GCCATCGATAGTAAATAATATAAAGATGAAACATTTTCTTAAGTTGTATTAGATGTTTTCGTACCATATTCGCTTTTTACATTTAAAATTATTATACATCAGTATAAATAAACGCTGCACACTGTTAGATCATTGAATCTTTTTCGGGGGTCCGGAACATACACACAACACAAACACAAACACAAACACCCAGACACCACGACAGACATCCATAAGGCCAATAGATATCTGTCATGAGCGGGAATCGAACCCGCGACCGTTAGCGCTTCAGTCAGTTGCAGTGACCACTGTGCCAACGCTGTCGTCAAAATTATATTTGACCTACACTATTTATCGGAATTCGCTTATCATATTCGTAAGGTGCTCATCAAAATACATGTCTATACGAAAATTCAGACCAATGAGAGGTATGGGCTTTTCAAAAGTAAGATGTTTAATTGTTAAAGGTACTGCAGAAGGGACTAATAATACAACAACTGTTTATTACACATCTCTATTCCAACTCTTATAATAATATAACGCCATTTCTTCTGTCTTGATAGTAACCACTAGTCACTAGACAACTACCTAACTAGGTATTCAAAACAGTCTCTTTATCAATATCTATTATTATTAAGGCAAGCCAGAAGGGAATAATAATACATCCACTGTTCATTACGCATGTCTCTTTTCCAATGCTCATTATATATATCTACCCTATATCGCCACGTCTTCTATCATCAACAAGCGTCACTAGGCAACCACCAAATCATGTACTCAAAATAGTTCCGCAAACTCTTTCTCAAACTTGTCTTTTTACATCACACTGGCTCGTGCCTACTTCGACTACATCTTATTAAAAAAGTAAACAAAACATCCTCTACTAAAAGACGCAAGACATGACTCGAGTTACGGAGTCGGAACGTAGCAAGGAGCAGTATCAGTGGGCACAGCAGCCAGAACTTCGCAGAACTGAATAATTAACACGCTAATGGCCACATCGCAAATAAACTCCGAATTATTGCACTACAACTCCGCCCGCATGTAGCGTCTGTGAAACATGATCTACCAAACATTTATACAGCTTAACGTGAATAAATAATTACGAAGAAACAAGGATGAAATTTTGGGTAGGCGAAATTTTGTTTATTACGTCATAATTTTCTCTCTTTGGGCCACTTTTTTGTGGATTTGTTCGTGATTCTGTTTTAATATTTATCAAATACAGTCATATGCATTTTTGTCAAGAAAGTAGATTAAACGCTACTGAACGTTGGCTATGGTAATGAAAGTCAAATAATGGTGCTACGGCATGTCGTAGACCATAGAGCCTACATCAATTTTTAAGTTTTATTACTATTTGTATTTGTTTTTATTGTATTTTTAACGCAATAACATATTGAATCAGATCGACCCTTACACGTGTTACATTACATATTAATTTTAATTGTGTTACAGAGATAATTATTACTAAAATTATTTACATGTACGTGTATTATATAATTAAGCAATCAGGCAGAAAGTATAGTAAATTGATTTAGCACGTCTTGCATATTTTATGGCCATAATTAGGAGCTCTGCATTTCGGGAGCATGCGATACAGTGGTTAGGCTAATCCCGTGACCGCGGCCTAATAGAGTTATACAAACATTGGCCAATGCCGTGCAAGATGCATATTAATCATATATCACAACCCAATATTGTTTACAATGATGATTATTGCATAATTGATTGACGATGTTAATTTACTATCTAGCTAAATCTTGCAGTGTATCTCATTTTTAAGAAAACCTCTCAATTTTCACGTTTTTTCTAATATTTTTTTCATTTAAAAGACATATTGGCATCCGAGTATTCTGAAAAATTCAGGTTGCTCCGCGTATATTTTTTCCGCGAATTTTTATCGCGTAGCACTCGAGTGCCCTCAAAGGATATTTGATTTAAAAATACACGAATGTAAGAATATTTGAAGTCGAATAATTTAATTTTATTCGATGCCTGGTATAATAAAAAAGTTGTTTCTCCCGGGTGAAGATTCCCATTACCGCCGGTGCTAAAGTTATCTTTGGCTTTCTACCCGCATAAGTGGTCCGATATTGAATCGGCATTGATGGCGTGGAAATCTTTCGATCTTACGCGTAAAGGAACAGCCAATATGTAATTTACGTGATATTGGGTTTTTTTTATTGTTACACAAAATTAGTACTACACTGCTGAGTGAGCGTTTAATTAAAAGTGTAAGAATGGTTCAAAAATAATTTAAAGTTGCTCGTTTCTTGTACTCAAATAGAGGCGGTCGAATGGACGAGTCGGGCTAAGCCGTAATATAAGCCTTCAAACGTGTGAGGAATGCTCCCTCTGGTTTATTACAAACGTGATTCTTATTTATATTATATTCTCCTTTATAAATTCCCTCTTCTACTCGTATATCGAAAGATTCCAAAGTCGGATTAGATCACCTTTTAGCGTTAGCACTCACTCCGAAACTATTTCGTAAGTATCTTAGAAGTTATATATTTACTTTGAAGGGCTAATGACAAATCTCTTGTACATAATCTCTTATACTTAATAATTAATGAAATAAGTATTATATTATTTTTCCAATATAAAATTGACTTTATTGTTAGACACTGGAAACTTATGGATATGTCGTAATTAAAATTATTTATTAAAAATGAAAATCTGAAGGTTTTTAGTAATTTGAAAATCGTAACATTTAAGGATTTACCTAGCCATTTGTTATATGTCCTTTTTAAAATGAAAGTATGAAAAATAGAGCTCAAAATATAAAGAAGAATCTTATTTCCCAGTTAGACATTTTCAATAATATTGTCTGTGGGTTCGTAAAAATGTGAACAAACAACGTGACACCACCAAATGGATTTTAATACCTTCGCAATGGTTATTGCGTATATCCGGGCCAACGTAAAGGACTTTTCACCCCGGAAAATAAAATGCTTCCCAAGAGATAGTCAAAAATCTGATATCTTTATTTCCAATGTCTTAAGAGGAAATCTTGTCTACTGTCTTATAAAATTATATTATTGTATGAAAAATTATATAGTTTTAATAAAAACGTTGTTTTGTTTCCGTGCTTCAATAAAATAAAATTTATCTAATCATTAAATATATTAATGAGAACACTGAATGAAAATATTGACTTATTGCAGGATTTGGAGGGTGATTCTAGCAAAATGTGATCAAAACAATAAATAATTTACATTATAACTGTAATTTTGTAACCAATAATTATTAAAAAAATATTGGTATCATGTTTATAATTGGCACCTTCCACAAAATATACTTTAAAAAGTTACATTGAAATATTCATCGGCAATGCCACTAAAAGAAAGTAAGGAGCATGTTCATCGATATTCAAAAGCACTTGACCTGCGGTTGTATAAGGTTAATTCTTTAATGTACTGGGGCCAAGGGACCCTCTGGCCTCAATTTATAATGCAGTATAGCTTACAGGGCTAAGTTAGCTAATCGGCTGAAGGCATATGCGTGCTGCCACGTTGTATCGATTATATGAATATCGTTCATGATACCAATGGTATGATATTTATGATAACCTTTTAGTGGAACATGTGACCGACTTTCGTGTAATTGTCCATTCTTGTTAGCGTGTATTTTTTACTACTTTTGCATTTGTAGCACGTGATGTGTTGATATCCGTTGAGGTGGCTTTTATTTAACTGAATTATTTGTTCTTTATGGGACAATATTTGAGATTAACCCGTATTACAGAACATATATTACCTATACGATGTCGTTTTACTTACAGTGAAGATATACTATACCTTTCTTAGGAAAATACTTAAAGTTTGACATACCTGTAACAAGAATAACAATATCATTAGTAAAACATAAGAAAAAAAATGTATTAAAAATTGAAATAAAAATTAAAAATAGGCTACAAAATAAATCATGTATTCTATAGCAATTCTATAATTTTAAACAATTGTTTTTATCATAAAAATTAAGTCGTTTTTAGAGTAATTAATTAAAAAAAATCTAATTTTAAAATTTTAGATGCCTGACCTTTTTATTTTTATGAAATAATTGTTAAGCAAATATTTGTCTTATTAAATTAAATTAATTTAATTTGTTTTATTTGTAGGTGCCAATAGATATAATCGCTGCGCGTTATTATTTCCAAGAAAATGTAATTGATTTAGTTCGCAAACATTGTAATGTATCAAAATTAAACGAATTCTGCTACCCTATTAATTTTCATATTCATACATCATAATACAGCGTTAATACCAATTAGAAGAGGCGGAAACCGGTGCTCGACAAAAAACAAACATAAATATAATTTAATGTGTTAAAATCTGACTAAATTCGAGCGTAATTACTCAGAATTAATGGTGAAATTAATACTTTTGCTGCTAAAGTTCATTAAGGGCTTAAGCGAATTTAGTAAATTTTTCATTGAGGATTTTCACTCTGTTCTGCCCGTACAATGTGCTCCATAAATATAAGAGCGCGATTAAAATGTTTCTTCGTTACTCGTAATCGATACTAATATCAATTAGTGGAATGAATTTAATTGTAAGACTAATTCCTATTTGACTATCAAAAGTAAACGTAATTAATATGAACCGCACCTGAATTCTGTAGGCAAAATAGTCTAAAATTCCTCATATTAGAATGTTTCGATAGTACAGTAAATCTTAACGTAGCTTCAGGAAAAACGTCTCAATGTGTCCGGTCGTTAATATAGACACGGCATGAATGCGTAAAAAGATACATCACCACAGATATTTCTCATAAACCGAAATATTCCGAACGTGTATTACAATTTACATAAACTCCGACGTCATTCGAGATGTATTAAGGAAATGTTATTTCATACTTTGATATTAAACAATTACCTACAATAAATTTATATTTTCATACATGCAGTTTTTTTGCTTTTTGCAAAACTTTATTTCACGACTCATATCGTGTGACCTGTATAAAAATGCACTACTCTTGAGCCGTACGTAGAATAAATTGGCTCATTTTATGTAGGTATAATTGATGAAAAAAAGATACGACTTGACGTCTAGACGAATTTTAGGTATTTAAAGGAATGCGTATGATTGAAAAAATAAATATATCTACGATTCTAATTTCATATCTTTATTTCAACATAAGATTAGCGTGAAATAAGTTTAACATAATCTTTGCATGGCTGTTAACGTCAATTGAAAAATCGAGGCACATCTAGTGAAACAACTTTTTCTAACAATTCGACATTGTAATGTAAATGGAGCTCACAAGGCGAGGGTGGATGTCAAAAATCCGTTGTATAAATTAATACTCACGTACTAGTAGAGTAATAAAGTTGTTCTAAACTTCTACTTTTCGTATATTATTGCGCTATAAAAATATTTCTATTTACTTGGTAAATGTACCGTCTCAGTTCCTTAATCTTATTCGAGTCAGTATCTACTTTGAAAAATTATTTTGCAAAGACTATTTAAAAATATTAAATAAACCATTTTAATAATTAAAAATATTGTTAATTTAGGTACTATAACTAGAGAAGTGCGTGGGAAATAAAAAATATATGGCATTAGGTATTTTATAAATCAAACGAAATAAAAAAATAATCACGATATTTGTAACAGTATTTTTCCATAAAATGTTAAATATCTAAATTGAAACGTGTTAATTAAGATAAACATGATTAGGTATTTTTGTACTCCATTGTTACGAGATTTTCATATTATATTAATTAACTTTTTTATTACAAGAATACATTTATACTCTAGAGTGCAGTGTAACAAAAATATAATTTTATAACGACCACTTATTTTATTTATTAAAAAATTCGTATAGGTACTTGTAGTTAGATAAATTTGACAAATAAGATACTGACCATTTCTAATTGTCATTAAAATCTTTTTAATAGTTTTTGTGTGCGGGCATCCAAAATCCATAATATATCCTTTTAAACATCCACTTATCCTCCCAAACTTTCATATTTACAATAGCTATAGGCTTTTCCATATAGTTTAGCATTTAATCTATTTTTTATCGCAATCATAAAAAATGTATTAACCAGAATACGCAGCAATTTATTACTCTAGATCTCATAACATAACGTCCCTATACACATATACTTTTACCGTTATAAAAAGATCGCTATGAAAAGGCACGGAAGTGGAATAACAAATACATTAACAATATTACATTTAATCCCCCTGATGCGTTGCGATCATCCGGTAGTTGTGCGGACGTCGACGGCTCGCCACAAAAGGTGCTATGATTTACTACGCATACAATATGAGAGGGCTTCGCACACTGACTGAGTGAGCGAAATATATAATAATTTTGTTTTTTAATTTTAATTATATGCTTGCTGGATTTGTTGAAATTATTGGTACCTACTGCCCACTGCGCCGCTCCAATCCGCTATCTCCTACAATTATATCAATGTAAAGAAAATAGTTTTTTCGGATCTAATGTATTTCTGGTAGGTTTAAGTGAATGATTTTTAAAGTGTTGTTTGTGTAATAGGTATTCGTAACAAATTAAATATGTCCACCTACATGTTTTTTATTCGATTTTATTTTCTATATAAGTACATATATACAACTATTCTGTCAGAGCTTGTCAGAATAATATAAGGACACGCTCAGTTAGTTTAAAACAAGTTCCTCTTCATTTGTTGAAAAGTTACAAAGTCTATGCGAAAGTTTCTGATATCTAAACATTGCATGTACGTAGTTATTCAACTGCGGCGAACGATATTAACATTCGGAACGCGTGGAGCCGAGTGCGTCCCACTGCCGACTCTTATTGTATGATGATTTATGTTTTCCAAGATTCTATGGATCAGTTCGAACTAAGTTTTTTGTTTTACTCGTAATATCATTAATATCTTATGATGCATTTGTTGTTTGTTTACATTTGATCGATCGATATGAGAATTTAAGTGTAATGTAAGTTACGCTTGTACGTATACGTATGTATTAGGACAGAAATCCATACAGTCTATTCTATATATCTAAATACATAAAGTAGTAGAGTTTGTTCGCTTATTTGAAGGCACTGATCTCATAATATATTTTTTCGACAATTTATATATAAATCGCTAGGAATTACAAGTAAAATAAATAATTTCTGTACGATAAAATATATTAGTTTGTATAAAAATAAAGCAATGGTAAACTCGAAGAAATTTTGAGCAAAAAATTTAGTAACCTGAATCCTAAGCACATGTACAAGAAGTACAAAATACGTTGTATTTTTTTTTTGAAAATTGAATTGTTCGGTCTACAACTTTTAAGATTTTTAATCCTTCAATATCGGTATATGTTTTGTTACATGTAAATTTAGTTAAACTTTGTCCTACGCTCGCTTAACCTCTATACAGTGTGGGTGATTACAAATTAAGCCCTTGTACTAAGTAACAACGCCAGTAGAGCAATTTCACAATTTATTTTGAGTCTCTAATTATTACGTGCGCTATTTTTACTCGGCATAGGAAACGCCAATTTACTGTAATTGGCGTAGGGAAAATAAAATAAAACGACCAGTTCGATTAATTAAATACTGCGTGCACAACGAATGTTCCATCGTAAGCGCGATTTTCCAAAAATTTTACTAACCAATTAAAATCAAAATAGAAATTCCTTTTAATATTACCTATTTTAACGTGATGCCAACATTATGATTTTATAATTCCATCATCTTGTAATGACATCGAAGGAAACAAACAAACACGCTACACTAAAAGAACGTCATAAAAAGCATAGTCTAATGAATTTATTTTACTTCATTATGTCTCGATTTATTGAATCAATTAGAAGACACAAATCTACGGTAGTTAATAAACGTTTAATTAGGCATAAAACGTGAGTGAGATGTATCATCAAAGTTACATCAAGATAAGCTAAAGATTTGCTATAAATTACATCCAAAGCCACGGTGCGCGGTGCGCTATGTAGGCGGCGCATCTAATCAGCATATTTACTGACACAGGCTCAAAGAACGTGATTCAATAATCTGTAGTGTGTGCGACGCCTTAACGACGCGTCGATATTGGGAACGGTGTACAAGACGCATTAGTGGCTCCTATTTCAATAAGGATAGATGCTAGAATCCTGTAGCACTTTTATTGCACGGCGAGTGGGCCACTGTACGTATATCGATGTTTCGCGACAGTTGGCGCTCGACCAACGCAATGTCGCTGGATGCCGACTGACCATTTCGTTTTATTTTATGCTCTCATCAGGACCTTTACTGAGAAATTACTGCTAAATTCAAGAAATAGAACGCCTAATTGCCTAGTATGCGACATTTTCATTATTTGTGAGTCGTGTAATTATGCTTAAGTGTTTGTAGTATAAATATAACGAGATAGAGTATGATATGATAAATATGTATATTGGTAAAACAGAGTCAAACGAATATTATTAATACATAGTTTAATGAGTGATTTTGTACTTTTTAACTTAGTACTACAAATAAAATCATTTCTTACAAAATTAATTTTTCGTCCCGGAGTTCCCGAGAACAAAATAAATATTTTTAAACCGAACGGTATTCTCATTGTACTCAAATTAAAAAGTAAGAAGGATTATAAAACGAGATAATATTTATATATTACCATAAACCATAAATAACTCAATAAATTAAATAAAAATATTCTGTTGTTGTCAATATATCAGATCAGGCAAAATATATAATATCAGAACGGATCGGTGAGGTGAAAAAATAATAACGGAAATCTGAATATATCGGAGCGTTTCAGTGCGGTTTCGGCTTATTATGTAAATGCGATCTCTTATGTGTTTGTTGGTAAATTGCGAACGCGACGCACGAGTCGGGAAAACTGGTTTCATAAAATAGTTCAACACTTTTATTGTGGCAATATTTATTTATAAACGCTCAGGGTAGCGCGACTCTAAGTTGTATTTTTGCGACTAGTATTTCTCTTTGAACTCGTTTCAAACGGCTAACTTTAATATTATATCGTCGGATTTAGCGTGTTGTAAACGTTTTAAGATATATATTGAATTTTTAATCTGAAAGCGGTATCAATAAAGTGATGTACTGAAATGAAGTATAAAACCTGCTGAAAATAGTTCGATATATATTTTTTATAGCTTTATTTTACAAAAAGCGCTGTTATTATAAGATTTTATTTTTAGTCTTTATTTTTACGTTAAGATAAAGATATAGAAATAATAATAAATTATGATTGAAAGTATGAATATTGTTTATTGAAATAGTTTCTCAATATGTAAGCGAATGATACTATCAGTGTCCGCTAGGCTTACATAATGATTTTATTATACGTTGTGTAAGTAACAAATGGTGTACATAAAGAATGACAATCGGAATTACTCCCACAAGGCTAATCAAGGCCACCTAAGTGCGTCGTTGATGTTATCATTAACAACAGGTTTTACAAGTTTCATGGTACCTAATGACTGAAATGTTGCCAATTTAAAGTCATACGGGTTTTAAATTTTCGATTTTAAAACATCCTTGCTGTAGGTATTAGGTATAGTTAATTAATTTGTGCAAAAGGTTGGTCGTCGTTAATTGTATGCTTAATTAATTTCGTTTTAATTATTGTAAGTAAATAATTATGTCTGTAATTACTTAATTGCGAACCGCCATAATTGTTATAATTGGTTACACGACATTATGGATATTATGCTCTATACAAACAAAAGGCGGTTGTTTAAGTAGACTCAGAAAGTACCAATACTTGGTAAAAGTTTATCTAAAAGCTATCATGTTGATTCCACGAAATAAATATTTTTATTTCCTTTTGTAATTTAGTATCACTTTGTACGCAACACATTTATAAAACTATTGTAGATCCATAAAGGGCAAAGAGATTGTATTATATTTATAATTTAAGTATAAAATAAAATGTCTTTAATTTTTATGTGACATACATACATTAATTGTTTTTTTTCTTTCATGTAAAAAGTCATATTTAAAAGAGAAGTATTTTTAGGGTCGGCTAGTTTATAAAATTGATGAAAGACGAAAATCTCGCATACAAAACCATTAAACAATGTTATAATATTCTCTCAAAAAACTTAATGAACACATTTTACCAAGCTTCCAGAATATTAGTAACGTTGCTTAAAAACGTAAAGCTGATTCGAAGTATAAAGGTTATAAAGGATTCGAAGTATAATAATTTTCAGACAAACGATATCGTTTGTACATGTCGTGGCTATTCCATTGAGCGACGTGTCCACCAGTGCGTCTGAAATCTCCCGCAGCGTGTAATCGAGAATATGAACGCGTAATTGCTTATTTGCGTCATTTCGGGTTCACTCTCATTCGCGTCCGCAGCCCGGGAAATGTGATCGCCGCGAGCGTATGGGCCTTATTTGATTGATAGCTGGAATACACTGTCGTGATTGGTTAAACGTGCAACAGTATTGAAGACCAATTTGAGGTACTATTCGAGGTTTGCGCTGGTTTTTTCGATGTGTTAAACTGTCGATCTACTAAGAAATTTACGTATGTATGTTTTTTTTAATATTTGTAATATCAGAAACAAATGCCGTTTATAATTTTTTTTCTAGCGTTTGTGGCAAGAGTTTTCTTTACCATTCTCTTTCGTTATTATTCAATCAAAAATTGATTGAGTATTACAAGCGCGAAAAATTTCGTTCTAAATTTTCACGGAAAGCTTTTAGGTTGATGAATCAATTTTGAATAAAATCCTGGTATCTGTGCGCCTAATACGTATGCACTGCCCATGAACTAGATTCAAACTATTGTCTTTTGCTCATATACATAATTATGGATTTAAGCTATTGTTCCAGTCATTTACTATGAACCATTTTAATTAATAATAAATTTCTTTTTTCACAGGTAAGCAATGAGACAGTTACGCTAACATAAATTACGATAGTTGGGTAAGTTACGACAAAATAAAAAATTAAAAATTGCTATTAGTAATAGTATTTTTAATTTGTTGAATATTGAACGTTGAATATTATAATTAGTTTAAATATTGTATATCAAAATGTCTTTTCACATTACGAGCACCGTTGGGTAAACATCATTGTTTTGGTCAGTGAATTCGCTACGTTTTGCTGATTTTGCGGTAATGTACGTACGTCGCCAACGTTGCGTGCTTCGGTTTTGCTTATACGGAGGTTCATTTGAATTTACATTTTATGCGAACTAGTCCTCAATATATGCTATGTTGAGTAAATCTGAATAGATTCTGCAGAATAAAACATTTGTGAAAATAGAGAATATAATAGGTACATACCGTTTCATTTTTTAGTTTCTTAAAACAAATGCGAATTTATTTTTATGAAATGATTCAAATAAGACGTCTTTTAGTATATTTTTTGATAACAATTATTTTTTTAAATATAAAAAGCTCTTTCATAAGTCAGTGAGAAAACTATGATAATAGTGTTTAGATAAACAATGTTCGCAGTCAGCCGTGCGTGCTTACATCCCACTTGAGTATTGTTTGTAGGCTCTACTCGACTGACACTCGCCGAGTTAAGACTACGCTTAGATATGAGGGAGAGACTTTAGATATACATGTTTTAGTACATATCATTAAAGAAATGTATATAAAATCACACAATAGTTTAAGCGATTTATTTTATATTCATCATATAGGTACTAACCTAACACCTCAGCAGTAAACAAAAACAACATTAACACGTTAAATCGTTTTAAAGCAAAATAATTACTGTTTTATGGCAACTGTGGCGATAGCGTTATGTAAATAATTGCAAAGCGTTCGCAAATAGAGTAATAGCTCACTATTTGAAATGTAAACGCTTTATAAAATAAATATTGTTTTTTTAACTCACAAAGAAAATCGTTCGAAACTGTAAATCAAGACAACACTCAAAACATAAAAAAAAATGGAATTTATTGTCAAAACGTAGAATATATTGCGATATTTTCCGTTGAACTGTACTGAACGCATACACGGATTCCATAACACATGACAATGCAAAAGGACAAACAGACGACCGAACGGACGTGGCTATACAAGCATTTCGCAAGCGATTTTAGTGATATTGCGCAACACAACAACAATGTGTTGTAACAAACAACAATGCTTCTGATGGGAGTCTGCTGACGCGAAGATTACTCGCACTGGGCTAAATACTACATTATATGACGTCATACCACATATTAAAACTATGTATGAATTTTATCTCCATATAATTTTGGGTTCTCAAATAAAAGTAACGATTGTTATTATAAAGGGGTCATTGAAGCCAAGATAGATAGAGAAGATATGGTGTTATTAGAAGAATTGGACATAGAGACATGGATAATTAACTTACTGTCTTATTATTACTTTCTGAACACTTTGAATGTAGGTACTCGCATTTTATAAATTTTATTTGATCATATCAAACTATAAAAAAAAACAGGAAAAATCGATTTATTCCTTCGAAATAAGATGCGTCCATGCGTAAATAATGTTTACGTACCTTTCAATTATTATATTAAAACCGTGGTCATATTTTAGTAATTTCATAGAGATTTATAAAATGATTGTTGTTTGAACAATGGGAGTCGTTTATGTGTGTCCCAGTTTTTAGCTATTAAACAGTATGAATTGACAATAGTGAGAAATTGTTACTCAGTTTAGATTTCCATCTGTCTGGCCTTAAAGCGCTAAGTCGCTATTAACGCCATTTGTGTAACAATGTTTAACAAAATGGATAGATTCTTTTCAAGTACGCGTGAATAGCACGTTTTGTTTGCAAGCAATTTTATCTCTGTGTTACATTTAATATGTTAATATACGGTTGAGTATGATAAAATATTTACAAATACAGTGATGCGAATTTTGTCGATGCCGGTCTAGTTTTCAATGTCTATGTTTTTCAATTAAGATGAAAATTAGAAATTTTATTTAGTATGTTTAGTTATTATTTCGTATGGTATGGTATGGTATTTGTATTTTTTACAAGTTTTAATTTTTTCATGCATATATATCAGTAAAAGCATAGGTATAGTGCATTGGCATAGCATTAACCCATGTTAATATTTTGTGTCTCAACCTAGAGTTTCCAGCAACGGTGGAAAATTAGATGGCGACTTTGATTACACATAATATGAAGTATAATAAACCAGTAACACTAAGAAAACTTAAATTTCTGCTCTTGCAATAATGTTAGCAATATTAGAATGGAGATATATACCTACTTATCCAGGTAATTGTATTCAGATAAAAATTGTGTTAATAGTATACTATTCAACAATAAAAAACACATTTATTAAAACAAGATATTAAGGAAAATACACTTTTATGCGTTCTGTATGCAACCAGTTATACATGTTTTCCGAGAAGCAATAAATAAAGTAATTATTATCATTATATTGCAATTTTATTATATCCTATGAAAACATTAAAATTAGTTTAATTCGAGTCAACAAACTGTTATGAAATATTTGTATACAAATTAATTGTCTGTTACGCAATAGATTTTAATGAAGGATATCACAATAATTGTCATCCGTTTAACATTATTATTGACATTTATATAACCACATATCGATGACTAAGCGAAACTAGGGCAAATTATATGAATAAATTATCGATAAATAACTACAATAAACAGATAGGTACTTTATAATTATACAGTATTTTTAAACACAGGGGTATCACATGTATCGCAAATCTTTTATTGCTGGAATACAATTTTTAAAGCGTTATGTAGAAGAATATAGAGCAAATACGATTGCCACTTTCTAGTAATGGAAGCCACGACAAAACAGTGGACCTCCAACATTCAATTAATTTGCTTTATATAACAAACCTACTCGTTCAAATGAAGAATTTAAATTTAAATAAAATTTAACAATAATTGAACGTTGAAACTTTGGAATTCACTAACTTAGTTATTCGAGTGTAAAATCCCCACCGCATCGATAAGGCTCAAGAATAGCGCACATCCACTGTTTGGCAAACTACAAAGTGAATATTAATTTCAGTAATTGTCTATTCTTAGGCGAACTTGTAAGTTTTACTTTCATAACTGATTGAACAACTCTGTTACCTGATAACATTGATTATAGTTACCTAGTTAACCGTAAGCCGTGAGTTCTAATGAAAGTGTCCAATCGAAGTCTTTTATGGATTTCAACTACAAGTAAGATGCGTCATTCTTGTGTT
>DVWF01000018.1:0-13973 GCA_018234925.1 Junonia litoralis
AGTACTCGTTGACAAAGTGCGGAACGATTCATCGAGAGAGAGCCCATTCCCACTTTTCGTGTGTCGAATCCGGGTTTGAATCAGATGTCGGGGTTTGATCACATCTACGATTTTTAATCGGACGACAAGTGTGAGTAAGCTATCATATAAAATGTTTTGCCACTGAAACTGGAAATCCGGATCCGACACACGAGAAGTGGGAATGGGCTCTGAGATGCCTTCGAGACAAGCGCTGGATTAGTCTCTTAATTTATTACTTTGAAATGTCGTAGTCGGAAGTTAGGATTCCATTGTGTTAAAATACGACGTTACGGAATTTAAACGAGAGTTTATTACGAGTTAGTTTGCGGTAGAACTCGTGGATATCCCTTCTTCATTAACGGGTAATTAGGTTTGAAACATTTTAAAATCTGACGCAGACTTCCGTGGTGTAGGTTAGCCAATGAAAGCAAGAGACAATAAATGTAATTTTTTTATATGTAATAAATTATGAAATGATAAAATTCATCAATAAAAATAAAGAAAAAATAACTTGTATAATTTTTTGTTAACTAGAAATTTAAAAATTAAATAAATTACGATTTCTCTGAACTTCTAAAACATGAAGATTTTATTACTTATAACATTAACATTACACGGGAAGTATTTTTCGTGAGAGATTTTTTTACAGTACATAAGCCCGTCTTATTATACAATTAGTTTAATTAAATTTTTCGCCAACAATCGAGAAATAAATCGAGAATAATTTTTTTGGTATACATATTATGTACCTATGTCCAACCATTTCCACGAGTCATCAACCACGATTGCCCAGAGGGTAAATAAAGTACCAGATATTTCAAACATTTTTAGCTGTGTTTTAATTTAAGCATAGGTTTAAGTAACTTCAAAGAAAGATTTAAATAAAATAACAATTATTCCATATATTTTGATTAAAGGACATCATTATTATTTTAATTTGTTTCACAAATAAATCTCATGTTTGATACTAAGCCCAATCTAATTTAAGTAAGTATTATATGCAATATGGCGTACAGGCGTTAATATTCAAATATAATTAAAAATATAGGAGCTAAAAACGTAAAGTACATTACGTAAGAAATGATAACATTACATTATTTACCTACTATTTATTTATCATATAATTACCATAACGACTTCACAACTTACACGAAATTTGTTAAATGAATAAATAAATAGGTAATATAAAATTATACGGATATTATAGGAAGACTTTTGTGAATATTTTTATTGTAATTTAAATAAATTAAAAACATGGAACAATGAGAATAATTATGACCATATTATGGCTAATAAAAACGCATATATTATTTTTAGCTGGAATAAAACGTAATTTTGAACATTTTTGAGAACTTCAATAAAAAAATACAAGGTCGTTTTTCCAACAAACATATTATATTCGATTTGCTGAGGTGACCAGGCGTCTAGATTTAAGAGAATAAAAAACGCGGTTTATAGGAATATAGTCTCGCCGATTGTATAAATATTTGTTTTCTAATTTTATAATTTTAAACTTAAGTCATATCCAATATGAGTTACGCTAAAAACTTCTGCTAAGTCTAAATTAAAAAATAGCATGAATAATCCTTTCATTCTCAAGACTCAAAGATTATATCTAATTATATTATTAAATCTATTTTGTGCTTAATTCATATAGTTGATTTGATCTTTGTTAAATGATAGCAAAATAATTTTACATTTGTAGCTTATTGTAGAATAACAAAATTTACATTTGCATGCCGTAATGAAATGAGCTTCAATAGCAACGTGCTAAGCGGCGCACGGGAGGGGAAGCTGATGTGCTTGTAGAAACGATCCAGATGGAACAAATCATGATTTCTCGGTCTCCGTGCTGAAGACAGCGATGGTAGGGATGTTAGTAAGTAAATCTCACATAATTTGATCTTCTCCTAAAATCAAAAATTAACATCACTATGAATATAATAACCAGTCCCGTCAATGTTGTCCTGTTTTATCAATCATAAGATCAGGTCACCCCACGATATATGCCGTCGATATTTGAGCCAGCCAGCACAAATAACTTACAGGTTTTTGTTTGGGTTTGTACTTTATATTCGGCGGCTAGGTTCCAACGTCAAACGACGGTGTGGGAATAACGTGCACAGCTACAAAATACCTTGTTATCCTCTCTAACGTGTTTTAAACGTGAACGTTACAAACGACCAACTCCTGTTTACCTTTTGTTAACTTGGCAAAGGAAATAGCGAACTAAAATTGCCTTCTACATCTAGCCTTGTTATTACTTGTTTTTATAGCTCGGAATTCAAAAGGCGTATTTTAACTCGTTTCATTACAATTTGTAGGCAGTATGAATATATTAAAACTTTAATATGACTTTGTTTTCATATAATTTTCGATAAACTTAACTCGTTATGCCTGAAATAACTTTCAATTATTTAAATGAATCCATTAATATAATAATGTACAATTTTACCTTATCCTTTTGATAATGTTATCCACGTTATGTGTTATTTTTAGGAAACTGTTCTGACTTTGATATTAGATGTTACATTTAGACTAGAATATTAAATAGATCTCGACGAAAAGGCAGAGAGAATTACTGAAAGTGAGTATGTGAGTTCCCACAAGCTTTCATAAAACTAATGCAGATAAAGAGATAGAAACCAAGAGTTTTAGTGAAATCACACTAGCTGTAACTTTATGACTTCTTGCTCACTTAGTTCCTATTAAATAACGTTTAGATAAGCGCAGGATTACCATACCAATTTATTACATCGTACGTCGTCAGCATAAGCGATGATACATTTGTTATAAAATGCGATGTCGCGGAATCCTTACATTAGTTCATTGCTGGATTAGGATTTAAAGCTACTCCGTACAAACACGCGACGTTGGATTGAAAACGCGGTTCATAAAACGAACGCTTTAATCTTTTAAGCTCTGAGCGTAAGCGGATTGAGGGATAAATAGTTCCAGGCTGTCTATTAAAATTGGAATGATGTAGTAAAAAACCGTGAAATTATGTTTGTTTTTAAGAGTTGCTCGTTTAAGTGTTTTAGCCAAGGAATTTATGTTTTGGTGAAGCTATTTTTAAGGACTTGGATACAGTATAGTAGGGGTAGCTTTCCCGTTAAAACAATTAATTGTGTCACGTGTTGATAGCGATAATATCTACTAGCAGAAAGTGGATGATGAGTTCGATACAGATCTTGTGTTAAGTGCTACTTAAGGAGTAGTATAGAGGGAGTAGTTTCAATTTTGAAAAAAAAAGCGGGAAATTAAATTTATTTCCTTTTAATTCTTTAAAAATTATGAAATTCTATACGGTACAAACATTGAGAAAAAAATATAATAATATTGAATTGTAATCGAAACCAACCTTTTGCTCACTTTTTGATTCATCTTATTCGTTTCTTCTAATTTAAAAAATTAAAATGTATTATATAATAAACAAAAAGAAAGTACATAGTAGAAATTTATCTCAATTTAAGTCTGCAACATTCAAAACTTAAGATAAAGACCGGAATATATTCTTAACCGACTTACCAATGAATGGAGTTCTTATATGCAAAGGAGTACGGATTTATTCATGAGACTTCTGGCAACAAAGCAGGGAATACGAAATAAGTGAAGTTTGACTTCATAATAAATCTACTTTGTGAAATGAAAATGATAAGTAAAAAAACGTAACACAGCCTGTACATATCCCACTGCTGGGCACAGGCCACTTCTCCTATTAGGGACAAAATGATAAGTGCTTCTATAAAATTTAAAACAAATATTAAACCTCTACCAAGTTAATTAAAACAATCTTAGTATTTGCTATACGTTGTGGTTACGTTTCATTAAATCAAGTAGCCATGTCATTACGCCATGCGCCAATTTAAAATGTTGCGGATTTTTCAAAATAAAATTATACGACTTGTCAACATTTAAATTAACATTAACATATTATAGGAAGAGATCGCTCATTTAGCGATAAGGTCGCTGTTTGTACTTGCAAAATAAATGACGGTTTTTTTTAAACTGTATTTATTGATGGTGTACAATAAAGGATATTTCATCCATTCATTCATTTAATGGGATATTGATTTATTTTTTTATTTTGAGTGCTTAATAAATAAATAAAATATTACTACTAAATCATTTATACAGGATTTGTAGGCCAAATCTGAAATTGTAGGTAATGAGAATAACGTTTTAGTTTATAAAAATCAACCCTATTATTGCCTTGAAAGTTTTTCCATATTTTCTATAGTTTCAGATTTGTTTCATATAGAGACAAATTTAATCTAAAGTACAAATTAGAATCTGGCAATAAAATGGTTAGTTATTTTTTATTTACATCAGAATAATCCATTTTTATCATATCAGAACCCATTTCACCAATCATAATCGTTGGAGCATTCGTATTTCCACTAGTAATTGAAGGCATCACACTAGCGTCTATGACACGTAGCCCTTTTACTCCGTGCACTTTCAAAAAGTTATTAACAACTGAGTCTTTTGGGTCTGGTCCCATTTTAGCTGTTCCAACTGGGTGAAACACTGTGATACACGTATTCAATACATAGCATCTCCAATAATTATCACTTTCAAATTCGTACTCATTACATTCTGGTATATTCACTCTATGTACAAACGCATTAATAGACTTAAAATAAGTCGTTTTAACTATTTCTGTTAGCATTTTAATACCATCAACTATTGTTTCTAAATCTTTATTATCGCTATCGCCAAAGTAATTAGAATTTATTATTGGATAATCATAGGGATTAGAAGATTCTAAATATATTGATCCTTTCGACAGTGGGTGCAAGAGATGAAAGTAGAATAAATACATAGCTTTCTCCTTATTTAATTCTGTAAAAGACTTTATTATCTCGTCGTGATAATTTGAAAAAAAAGTTTTCACATATTGAGATTTTTTCCTAATAATTGCTAGGTGACTTTGAAATTCAGGATACTCAATGGTTGAATTACGAGAAAAAAAGGTAACTGTATCACTTAAAGTGTTCTGTGCTAAAAATCCTG
The DNA here is from genome assembly GCA_018234925.1 of Junonia litoralis. NCBI lineage: Eukaryota > Metazoa > Arthropoda > Insecta > Lepidoptera > Nymphalidae > Junonia > Junonia litoralis. The sequence goes on from DVWF01000018.1 coordinate 5,038, forward strand.
TTCCATTATACATATACTGTGCTACTTCAAATAATTGTTCTGCTTGATTTTGCTCTCCTGGGTAGTCTCCATACACGATGATAGGAATACTATTGTGATCTTGTAAATTTTTCCCTACATTTGGTAAATTGACTACGCACGAAATGTTTTTAGATCGTAAATGTTCATCTCGACCGATACCAGATAACATTAACAGTTGTGGAGTATTTATTGCACCTGCACTGACTATTACTTCAAAATTTGCGTAAAACGTTTTCTTTTCACCAAAAATGTCCGCTTCAACTCCATATGCTCGCTTATCGTCATTGATTAAGAGTTTAGTTACGAAAGCATTCGTGACGATTTTTAAATTTTTTCTATTTCTAATTGGCTCCAAATATGATCTGAACGTACTATATCTACGCCCGTTTGCAGCTGTTGATCTAAATATACCGGATATTCCTAACGTATTGAATTTTGCTGCATTAATATCAATAACACGTTTAAAGCCCATTAAATCCCAAGATTCTAAAACCCTTTTAGTGATGTCTCTATAGGTAGTATTGAATGTATTAACTACCTGTGGCCCGTCACGTCCATATGTTTGACTTATTTCAGGATTACCTAGTAATTCTATATTTTGGAAACTTTCTGCTTTTTTGAAATAAAAATCCACTTTTTCAGGTGCCCAACTTGGATTTCCTGCTTTCTCCCAAGCTCGATAGTCGTATTCTCTTCCTTTGATATATATCATAGCATTCATTGAGCTAGATCCACCAAGCATTTTTCCACGAGACCAGAAAACAGAACCATTCTTGAGCGCTTTATGTTTTACGCCATCGTTTTGAGTGAAATACTGCCAATCGTATGTAGTTGAAAAAAGATTTGGCCATAAAAACGGTATCTGAAAAAAAATTATTTACAGTTTAATATTAGGTACTAGTGACCACCTAGTAATAGAATTTCGACTGTGACATCTTTTGGAATTAACGTTCTTATCGCACGTTGCGAAAGGGGAAAAATTAAGACCAAAAGTTGTAACGACACTTTTTGCTATAGTTGTAAGCCGCGTGTTTCTCTCTCTCTTTGTCTCTCTCATAGAAAGCAAGCCTGTTACTTTCGTTTTGTCTTTCCATTTTGCAATAAAAAGTTTATATTTTTTAATAATAAACAAATATTATTATAACTCTTATTCACTAGTATCAGATCTATTCACTAAATTAAAAAACTTTGTTCCATCCGGATGTCCCTTGACACCTCTCATTTGTTTTATTTAGTCAGGATATTGTTTTTATTTTTTTTATGATGAAAATTTTCTGTCCCAGAAAGTAAGTATCATATCGAACAGGGAATAATAGACGTAATTTGTCATCGTTTGTCTCCATAAGACATGTAATTTGAATTTGTTTATTTAAAACCTGCATAGAGGAGTTTAACAAAACAAAAAAATAAGGTTAGAAGATTATTTTTTTTATAAACCGTGGCAAGTAACTCATCTGTCCCACTATAAGGCTATCAAATATGTCACATACTCCTCTGGTAGTACAATTTTCTTAAAAAGAGGCATAAAACTTCACGTGTTAATATCATGACAATGTTGTCATCGAAAAACACAAGCGAAGAATTTGCTGCAACACTTTTTAGTTTTTATTTTATTTATATATTTAATATGTAGTTACTGAATCCATAATATTACGAAAAAATTATGAAGCTAACTTAGAAATATATTCTATTAAAGTAAAAAGAATCTGTGAAATCAATTTACAAATGGGAAGACATAAAAAATAGTTTTTAAGTGTCTCTGGACATCGACCAAGTTAAAAATATTTGAGAATTGTGATCTTAATTGTATATGTAGAGTAATTAATTATTTATTAAGTAAAAAGCTTATACTCACATCAGATTCTAATGGAGGTTCAGATCCAGCTTCGAGGAGTAGAATCTTCCAGTCTTTAATTTCACTGAGTCGGTTTGCTACTACACTACCGGCAGACCCTCCACCGACGATGATGAAATCATAGGTTTCATTATCTAAAATAAACAAATACAATCACACCAACTACAATAACACAAACACAATTTTTACAACACCTATTTGAAATATCAGAGCTGCGACAGTCGCAGCACTACAATTACACACGAACTTGGCGTATATAATTTTGGCGTATATAATTTTTTTGGGGTATATATATTTACAACTTAATCGGAATAAATCAAATATTGGTATAGGGACTGGTATATTTTGTGACTTATCCTGGTTTTGTTTTTTTTAATCAAGCTACTAGCTACGTCGAAAGCCATATCGAAATACTTTGTGTGATGATTATTATGGTGGCTTGTAGACGAGATAATGTCTATAGTGGTTTACAATTTTTCCTTACCTCCAGTGTAGTGATATGGTTTTTCTGTCATAAAACAATGCGTTGCAGCTAAGAAATTGATCGCTGATGCAAACAGTTGGGGAGCCGTTCCTGATGTAGTGGTACACATATTGTTCCCATTGCTGCGGAAAGACAAATTTGATGAAATGTTTCTGATGACATTTTTAATATCTATTCTGTTTTATTTTTATTTTATTGTAGTCATGTAATTAGGAATTCCAACAGAAGTACCTGCATATAAAAAGTAGAAAGATATAAGATTAAAATTGAAAGACAATAGGATCCAATGATCAATAATTTTAAATGTTTTTAAGATTTTTCACTATTGTTACTTTATTTTTTTTGTTTATTATTTTTTTTCCAAAGTACGCACAAATTAAGTCTGTCAGTAATATTTAATTTTTTTTTGTTATAATAAACTCTGTCTACAAAATTTTGTGTATTTAAAAAACAAACAACTTTACCTTTATACCAAAGAACATCAACTCAGGATCAACGCCCATAGACTAAAGCATTTATTACAAGTACCCTTTTTAATTTTATAAGCTCCATAATGACAAAACATTTTTTCGAAATAACTAGGGATTAGGTACCCTTACCTAATTTATTAATAGGTAATTATTATAATTATTACTTACTTCATAAAAAGGTCCATTATTGGCAACTAATGCTGGCACGGTTTGTAATTTTTTGGACATAAAACTAGCGCACACATAAAACTTAAAAATTAGTTTACTAATAATAAACGTACAGGCAACTCAACACATACATATCAAAAACAACTTGAAAATCACTGCACGTATTATTTCTACGTGTAATTTATGATTTATTTTTGTATATAATATTTTTCTCCATTACGAATAAAAGTCCATTTCCAACATTTTAAACGTCCTCTACAAAATCAAGATAAGAACTATTGCGTGTACATTACATATACTTTGAAATTATGTTTTGTTAAGCAAAAACTTATAATATATAACCCCGCCGGCGCTCGTCGAGTACACACGTATTAACAGTGGCTCCGTATATAAAAATCAAAAACTGTGAATAAAAGTTAATAATTCTGCATAAAATTTACACCAGTACAATCGTAAAGAAAATTACAAACAATTTGACTAACAGTGTTGTAATAATATTCAATATAAAAAAGATAAACGTTAAAATAGTTTTAAACAGTGACGGTTGAAGTGCTTTATAAGTGAACTGTGAACAAAGGGACTGTGATATACAACATACTGACCTTTGGACCTCAGTATTATAACCCCCAGCTTCTATAACCAATAGCACATTTTCGATCTCTAAGTTAATAGTCCTGGCAGTGTCGTCGGCACAACGACTGGATTAAGTCGAAAGTTTGCGGAGGTCGATGGTTCAAAACCTCGCTGAACTCAACACATAACAAATTTATATTTTTCTGTTTTTCTTACCTTTCCGTGATTTACCATGTCAAAAGTGAAAGGACAGAATAAATCAATAGCTCATAAGGAACAAACTCCTCTGCAACAATGCATATCGGAACCGAATCTTAACATTGTAGATGAAACTGACACAGACTCAATGACGTCGTCCCAAAGCACCGTTCATAGGAACAAACGTAAACATGGAGAAAACGAATTACTGACCTTCATGGACGAGATTAGAGATATGCTTAATACATTTAAAGAGGAACAGAATGGTAAAATTGAAAAAATTTATGACACAATTAACGAAATAAAAAGACAAAATATTGAGATCTATGCGTCACTTGACTTCTTATCACAAAAATATGAGACGGTTATCACTTCAATTAACAAGTTGGAGAGTGAAAGGCAGAGTAATTTGATGTACATTCAAACTCTGGAACAAAGATTGGATGATTTCGAGGGACTCTCAAGATCGACATGTATAGAAATCAAAAACATTCCTATCACTAAATCAGAAACAAAGGAATGTTTATTAAATACTGTTATCTCTACTGGGAGATTCCTGAATGTTCCCATAGCAGCCCATGAAGTAAGGGACATTTTTCGTATAAAAACCCGTGACCCTTCCAAAAAAACAATCCTAGTGAATTTCAATAGCGTTTTAACAAAGGAAAAAATTATTAAAATGTATAGAAGGACAAATAGAGAAAATAATAAGTTGACAACAGAAAAAATTAGACTCGACGGTCCTTCTCAGCAAATATTCATCTCGGAAAATTTAACACCAAAGATGAAACGGCTTTTCTTTCTAACTCGAGATTTCGCGAAAAGCAATAACTATACATTCTGTTGGACATCCAATGGAAAAATCTTTCTTAGAAAAAGGGAAGGTGACCAGCTTATACTGGTTAAAAATGAAGCTGAATTGTCTAAACTTAAAACTGAAAATATTTGACTAGGTATTGTGGTCATATCTCATTCTAAAACTACTTTTTTATATAGTCTTATTGTAAATTTTATTGCGAAATTAAGTTTTTCTTTATATAAAATTATGTTGCACCCGCTAAATAATTGTAAAAACTCACCTCAATACATTATACTCACCTTTTATACACGTACACAATTTACTTTTCAACTAACTCACATCAATACACTTTTATATAAAATGGTTTCGGTTACTACGATAAATAAAATTATATATACTCGTATAAATAGTCAACTCATTAAAATTGAACAACTGCTTTTTTATAATACAGATTATGGATAACGGCAATGAACTTTTAAATGATATTGACCAATTGCCCTTAGCTCAATCCTATGTCTGCTTACCAGAGGACACAGAAGTATATGTTAAAAATATAAATAAGCTCTTTAAAATTCTCCATGTAAATATTCGCAGTATAAATTGCAATTTTAATGAATTACTTTTGTTAATGCATAGAATAAGCTATAGACCCGAAATTATAGTTCTAACTGAATGTTGGCTGAGCAAGTCTCCTTTCATTCCTGCCATCGAAGGCTATAATATATATAAATCAACTTTCACGAATCAAAATGATGGTGTCGTTGTCTATACTAAGGAAGAATTAAAATGCACAGTTCTAGTTATTGATATCGTTGAGGCCAACAGTATAGTTCTCAAAGTTTCAGATAGTATCGCCATTGTCGCCTTATATAGATCTCCGTCTTACAAGAAAATTGAAGCATTTGTAAATAGTCTCGATCACTCACTATACCATTTAAAATCTTGTCAAAATATTATTCTGGTTGGTGACTTAAACATTAATATAACGCCTAGCAGTAAAGACCCTAATGTGGACATCTACCTTAATTTACTTGCGTTACATGGATTGCTTCCTAGTCATCAATTACCAACTCGTGGAAATAACTGTCTTGATCATGTAATGTTTAAATCCCCAAATCAAGCCACTACGTTGGTTCTAGATGTTAGCATAACTGATCATGCCCCTATCCTCTTTTTCTGTGACACAAAAGGAAAATCGCAAATGGTAAATAGAAATTCTGTTAAAATAAATGTACCAGCTATAGTACAACAACTGGAAAAAAGTAATTTCTCCCATATTCTAACATCAACTGATCCCGATTTTGCTACTGACTCGTTAATAAACATAATTTCTGAAGTAACTAGGACGAACACAAAAATTGTTAACATTCCTGCTAGAAAACGTATCATTAAACCGTGGATTACTCCTGGTCTTCTGCGGTGTATTCGTCATAGAGATAACCTATACCGTAAATTTAAAAAAAATCAGGACAACCAAATCGCTAAAGTCACCTTTCTTAGATACCGGAATTTTTGTAATAATTTACTTAAAAACATAAAGCGTGAATATGAACGTAATGAATTTCAAAAATCCCGTAAGGACTCAGCCAAGACGTGGAGTTTAGTCAAAAATATTGCTAACATAAAAGTAAAAAAAAATAGTGCATCGGAACTGCTGTATACTCGTGACGAACCCTATGCTTCCATCAATGCTGTAAACTGTTTTTTTGCAAATGTTGGAAGAAGATTAAGTGACAAATTAGGCCAACCACCAAATACTTATAATAACGATGTCTTTCAGGTATCACTTTGCCAAAATACAATGGCGTTATTTAGTGTTGACCAAAGCGAGTTAAAATTTATAATTAAAAACCTTAAAGACAAGTGCGCTATTGGTTGGGATGGAATTTCCACGTCAATTATTAAAGCTGCGGCTCATGTACTAATACCTTTATTGGAATTCATTATCAATCTATGTTTTTCATGCGGCGTCTGCCCTAAAGCATTTAAGAAAGCCATTGTTCATCCTATTTATAAGGATGGTAGCCGAGACAATATGAACAATTATAGACCTATATCGGTATTAACTATTTTCTCAAAAATCTTCGAAAAAGTTTTAAACAAAAGATTGATACATTTTCTAAGTAATAATAACATTATTGCAAAAAACCAATTTGGATTCGTAAGCGGTAAATCAACAGAAGATGCTGTATTAGAATTAACATCTAACATAGTTGAAAATCTTGATAATAGGTTGAAAAGTGTCGCAATATTTCTAGATCTGTCTAAAGCATTTGACACTGTTTCTATTCCAATTTTGGTCAATAAACTCGAAAAAATTGGAATACGAGGTCTCGCTTTAGATATCTTTAACAGCTATTTATCAGATCGTAAACAAATTGTCAAGATTGACAACTATGTGAGCAACGAAGAAACGCTTGGTTTTGGAGTACCACAGGGTAGTGTTCTGGGTCCAACACTTTTCCTAATCTACATTAATGATTTATGTACACTACCTCTTGCAAACTGTAAAATGGTTACATATGCCGACGATACAGTACTTTTAATAAACGGTAAAAACTGGAACGATTGCTGTGGTCACTCTCAAGTGGCTTTTACTGAAGTTAAAAATTGGTTAACATTGAATAGACTAACGCTTAATACATCAAAGACAAAATTTATGACCTTCGCCCCAAATACATCGCAACAAGCTCCTGATTCTTTTGTGATTAGTACTCATGACTGTCTCCACACAAATTGTACCAGTGCCTGCTCATTCCTAGAAAGAACAACTTACACTAAGTATTTAGGTGTTGTAATGGACGCTTCTCTGTCCTGGACTCGGCAAATAGAAGCCGTTACCTCTCGTCTAAGGAAGCTGATATATATTTTCAATAAAATAAAAAATGTTGCCGACCAGGAAACTCTGAAAATGGTCTATTACGCTCTAGCACAATCTCTATTATCGTACTGCATTTCGACTTGGGGAGGATCAACAAAAACCGCCATGTTGAAACTGGAGAGAGCCCAAAGAGCCGTTCTAAAAGTAATGTACAATAAACCTATTCTCTTCTCTACCAGTGAACTTTATTCTATTAGCAAGGTTCTAACGGTTAGACAACTATTTATATTATCAACAGTTTTACGTAAGCACTCTGAATTACCATTTAAACCTACCTTAGTAAATGAAAAACGTAGATCACATATAGTATGCTCCTATACTCCATGTCGAACTGCTATAGCCAGACTTAAAAAACCCTGAGATATTTTCTCAAAAAATTCTGATACTTTTCTATTACATGCGAAATTTGAAATTTTGTTTGATGCTCCTTGGTGTGAAGACAAAACTTTCGGGGACGAAAATATTTAATAAAAAAAATAAAAAAATCGTCGTGCAACTATAACTATTTAATAAAGGCACTTTTTGGTAGAAAAAATCTTCAATTGTCCTGGTTTACTTTGTTTAAAAGCGGTGTTAGGGAAATTTTTGGAACGTATCCTTAAAACACTTGGTGTCATCCTCATCCTAAAAATTTGGAGAGTAGATGTAACCCTTCTGTTTCTACGCTACACGACGACGAGTCGAGTCGAGCAGTGCTCTCTTCGATAAAAGTGCGTGACCAAAATCAAATTCAAATAAATTTTATTCTCTATCTACTATGGCTCAAGAATCATCATAGTACGAACTACTAGTGGGTAAAGTGCTTTCACACACTCATCAATCAAATCAGCAAATCAACTACCTAATATTAAAGTAAATTGATGGCGAATGTGCGCGATTTAACATCACTTCGCGGGGAATAATTTGAACCAGGCATTCCTTTGCTACCCTTTCGTTCTTTACCCCACAAGCGGCCATATTTTTTGTATAATGGAAAAATCGGAAAGAGCCCAGAAAGGACATAATTATTTTTATTTTGCCAATTGTCGTTTTTAATGATACGAATTTTCCTTGAAAATATTTCCTGTCTTTAAAAAGAAAATACGATTCTCAGTCGCTAATAGGTTAAAAGGAAAGATTTGAATGTAAATGAATACACCTAAAAGCTACTGTCTCGATTTTAAAGATTATTTCACCCTAATTCTCTTAAGATATTTTATTGAAGTACTTCGAGACAGTGTTGTCCAATTAAATTTACGTCACAGTCTGGGAATATCAACATCAGTATATATCAACATCAGATAGCATCAGTCGCGTCTGTCTGTGATTTTATCGGAGCAGATTAGATGTCTGATCTACAGATTATATATTAATTAGTCGCGAGTTACAAGTTTTACGTTAAATTTAAACATCAAATCAAAAATTCGCGATCCAGCGGGATTCGAACCCGCACCTTCTGCCTTGCCGGGGCAGGTGCTCTAGCCAGTTGAGCTATGGGTTGCTTCGCA
>DVWF01000019.1:0-13746 GCA_018234925.1 Junonia litoralis
TGTCCAGAAAGTAAATATTGGGAGAAGGCAATAGAATCAGAAAAACAATCACTATATAATAATAATACTTGGAAAATAGTTGACAAGGAAGAAGCTAAGGGTAAAAAGATACTCAGTAACAAATGGGTATTCCGTATCAAGGAAGACGGCACATACAAAGCAAGGCTCGTGGTAAGAGGCTTTGAGCAAAAGGGAATTGATTTTAGCGAGATCTACAGTCCTGTGGTAAGTCAATCAGCTCTAAAAACTTTATTTGCTGTAGCAGCGTCGAATAATTTTGAAATAGTAACCTTTGATGTTAAAACTGCATTTCTTTATGGCGAGCTACATGAAGATATTTTTATGTATATTCCAGACAGTTATGATAAAGATCCTAATAAAATATGTAAACTTAATAAAGCTTTATATGGGCTAAAGCAAGCTCCTATTACATGGAATAAGACATTTACTCAATGTATGCTAAATTTAGGTTTATTTCCTACTAAAACTGATTGTTGTGTTTTCACAAATAAAAGTAAAAATATTATTATAGCTATTTATGTTGATGATGGTCTTGCTATTGCTCATAATAAAGAAGAATTATATAATGTATTACATTGTTTAGAAAAAGAATTTGAAATCAAAATTTGTAAAAATCCTAGAAATTTTGTTGGCTTAGAAATTAGTAGAGATGACACAGGAATTATATTAAAGCAAGAAACTTATATAGAAAATTTACTTAGAAATTTTAATATGATAGATGCGAAACCAACTAGTATACCTTGTAATATTGATAAAAAGACTGACACAGATATGAATATAAATAAAAACTTTCCTTACAGAGAGTGTATAGGTGGTCTGTTGTACTTATCAACAAGAACCAGACCTGATATAGCTCAATCAGTTAATAAAGCCAGTAGAAAGATAGAAAACCCGTCTAATTCAGATATTATTGCAATTAAAAAGATTTTGAAATACTTAAAGGGTACTAAAAATAAAGGGATAAAATTTTTAAAGAATGGAAACTTATTTTCATTAAATGCTTATTGTGATTCAGATTATGCAAATGATCCATTAACTAGACGAAGTACTACAGGTTATGTTATAATGTTAGCCAGCGGACCAATATCTTGGTGCTCTAAGAGGCAGCCAATAGTTGCTCTGTCTTCAACAGAAGCTGAATACATAGCAGCCGCTGACTGTTGTAAAGAAACTCTATATTTAAAGTCTTTCTTAAATGAATTAATAAATTGTAAGGTTAAGATATTGTTAAATATTGATAATCAAAGTTCAATTCAGTTAATTAAAACAGGTTCATTTAGTAAAAGAAGTAAACACATAGATGTAAGATATTACTTTATTCATGAAAATTATCTTAAAGGTAATATAGATGTCATTTATTGTTCAACTGATAACCAAATAGCGGATATTCTTACTAAACCGCTTGGAAAAGTAAAATTTCAGTTTCATTGCAAGAAATTGTTAATAGAATAAAAATTAAAAACAAAGTTTTTAAACTGATATGTTATAGAATTAAAACTTGAAACCAAAAACCTTACTCAATAACTATGTATAACTTAATAATAAAATTGTTGTTAGAATAATTTCTAAATTTAACTGTAAAGTAAAAAAACACACAGTTTAAATAATAAAACTTTATTGTGAACTTTAAATTTGATAAAATAATTAAAATTAAAATATTGATGTAAAAGTAAATCATAAGATAGTAAAAGTAATTGGTATTATAATGTAGTATATAAGTATTTTTAAAATTTGTATAAACTTAAATTTTAAAAATAGGAGAAGGTGTTGTAATATTAAATTAAAACATGCAATTTATATTGCAACACTAAAGCATCAGTTTTTTTAAAAAAGGTTTATATTTTATCTGTACCAATTTTTCTCTCTCTGCGCAAGTGAAGCCAAAGTGTAATGGCGTATATAATTGTAAAAACTAAAATTAAAATAAAAAACTTATAAGTTAGTGAAATCTTTTCATTAAATAACCCACTCTGGATTAAGATAAAATAAAATAACACAACAGGTTATGGGCCCAGATGCACCTGAGCCATAAAAAAGAAAAACAAAGAACGTTTATACGTAAAATCCAGAGTGAACTAAGAACAGTGAATATAAATTATAATTTATAATACAAATAAAATATAAAAAATAAAAATGGCTACTAGTGATGAACAAAGTATTGAAAAGTTATCTGGTATTGAAACCTTCCAAATGTGGAAATTTGAGTTGATGATATACGCAAAAGCGCATGGTCTTAAAGAGGTTATGAAAACAAAACCAACTGATACATCAGAAAAATGGGACGAATTAAAAGACGCCAAGGCACAAAAACTAATTATAACAACCATTGATAAAAAATTAAAGTCGCATATCTTAAATTGTAAAACGGCATATGAGATGTTCAGAAAACTGTGTGCCATATATGAAGGTTCAGAAGTAAGGAACAAGTCCAACTTGTTACAAGAATTCTTCAATTACCAATATGAAAGAAATCTATCAATAAATGACTTAATTACCAATATTGAAAACTTAGCTTTACGGATTAAAAACCTCGGACACACAATTGATAATGATTTAATTATGTCAAAAATAATAACTTGCCTACCAGAACATTTTAAATATTTTTGTACGGCATGGGAGTCTACACCTCACAGTGAAAAAACTTTAGAAAACCTAACAAATAGGTTATTATTGGAAGAAACCCGTTTAACTAAAAATGATTTTCAAAATATTGCATTAAAAGCCACAACAAGTAAAAGATGTTTCAATTGCAACAAAAAAGGACATTTTCAGTCACAATGCAAAGCTTGTAAAATATGCAAGAAGTATAATCATAATGAAAAAGACTGTAAATTTAACAATAAAGCAAAACAATGTTCGATATGTAAGAAAACTAATCACAGTGATATAAATTGTTATTTCAGAAGTTCATACAAAAATAAAAATAAAGATATAGCATTATTGACAAACATTAAAAATGAAAATACAAAATTTATAGTAGATTCTGGATGTACGTCACATATGACAAATGATTTAAACATATTAGAGAATTTTGAAGAATATAAATCAGAAATATCAATTGCAAATAACAACACTATTATGTCATTTGGTAATGGAATAGTTCAAAGCTCTAACTGTGAACTCACCAAAACACTTTATGTACCAGATCTTGCACAAAACTTATTATCTGTGAATTCTATTACAAATAACAACGGATCAGTACTATTTACCAAGAAGAATGTTGAAATATATAAACAAGGTGATTTAATATTGAAAGGTGTAAAAGAAAACGGCTTATATTATGTAACTATAAATAATCAAAAGGAACATTTACTGCTTGTTAAAGAATCAGGAACTGCTTTAGAATGGCATAAACGACTGGGACACCCCAGAATGGAAATTTTAGAAATTTTACCTAATGCTGCTAGTGGAATAACAATAAACGGAAACAATAAAATAGAAAAATGTGAAATATGTATAAAAGCAAAACAAAGTAGATTACCATTCAATACAGAACGACAGAGGGCAGAAAGGATTTTAGCAATTTTACATACAGACATATGTGGACCTTTCGAAACAACTACCTACGACGGTTATAAATATTTTGTAACTATATTGGATGACTACAGTCATATGATTAAAACTGCTTTAATAAAACATAAAAATGAAACATCAGAAATAATTAAAAATTATATTAATGAAAAAGAACGAGAAAAGAATATTAAAGTTTCATGCATAAGATGTGACAACGGAGGTGAATACAGAAGCAATGAATTTCAAACATGGTGTTTAGAGAAAGGAATAAAATTAGATTATACCATACCATACTCTCCGCAACACAACGGAAAAGCAGAACGCTTAAACCGAACAATCCTAGAAAAGGTTCGAGCATTACTTTTTGAGTCGGGATTGAAAGATGAAATGTGGGGCGAAGCTGTATATTGTGCTACTTACTTACTCAACCGATTGCCCACAAAGACTCTTAACAACAAAACTCCATATGAAATGTGGAATAATGTAAAACCTAATCTTTCAAATTTACTAATATTTGGTTGTTATGTATACGCTAAACAATTGACACCACTAAAGAAATTAGAACCAAGAAGTAATAAACTAATTATGATAGGCTATACAAACAATGGTTATAGACTATGGAATGAAGAAAAACGCAAAGTAGAATATCATAGAGATATAATAGTACTTGAGAATAATACACAAAATAAAATAATGGAAGATAAAATAAAAATAATAGATGAAGATGAAGATGAAATACAGATACAGGAAAATAAAATTAATCTTGATGACAATGAAGATAATGATGTCACAGAAATACAGAATAGACATACACAACAAGAAGAAGAAGAGTGTGAAGTATATTATAGTGAAGAAGATGATTCAGAAGATTGTCAAGTTGAACAAGAACAGATATTAGAAACTAACGAAAGTGATAAGGAAGAACCACCTCAAAGGAATAAGAGAATAAGAAAATTGCCAGAATATCTGAAGGATTATGTGTTGCTTACATACAACGAAGCTATTACATGTCCAGAAAGTAAATATTGGGAGAAGGCAATAGAATCAGAAAAACAATCACTATATAATAATAATACTTGGAAAATTTGGATGACCAAAGGAAATTGGGATGACCGGTTACTCAAAGAAATAGGTAGCGGTTGCATTCCGTGAGACTGTGGCTCATTTCTCCAATTACCAGGAACGACCGTTCCTGCTTCAAAATGCTCTGAGTCTAGTCTAGTCTGAGTCTGTATTCATACTGTCTGTTCTGTAATTTTGTTTGACGGAGCCAATTATGTAAAGCGCAACAGGTCTTTACTATCTTTACAACTTTCTCAGGATTATAGGCCATCGGTTTCTCAAACACTCTGAATCTGGCAGCTAGTATACCGAAGGCATTTTCAACTATTCTTCTAGCCCGAGACAAACGATAATTAAAAATTTTTTGCTGTAGCGTTAATCGATTTCCTGGAAAAGGTTTTAATAAATATTCTTTCAAGGGAAATGCGTTGTCGCCAACTAGGACATGACCCTCTGGTATAACACCGTTTTCTAATTCTTGGTACAAACTACAATTACGAAATACGCCTCCATCGGAAACCCTTCCATTACACCCAACGTCTATATAACTAAAGCAATATTTATGATCTACAATAGCCATTAATACAATGCTGTTTGTATCCTTGTAATTATAGTATAAACTTCCTGATTCAGGGGGTGCCTTAATGACGACATGTTTGCCGTCGATGCTCCACAGCACCCTGGAAAGTTCCACTGTTCTCGAAAACCATTTTCAATTATTTTCCATTCTGTAGTACTCTTTGATACTAATAACATTTTGTTTGTTTCAGGCTTCCAATAGTTCATACACTGATGATACAGATACTGAGCAAAATAGTTCTTTAGTGGATAATTTTCGTGAGCCTATACCTCCTCCACCTCCAACAAAAAAAAGGAAAATCGCTCAGCTCTCGAGCATGGTTAGCCAATTAAAAGAAATAGCTGATACTACTAACTCTCAAGTCGAAGAAAATGAGTTTGAGGTCTTCGGTAAACATGTCGGTCTTCAACTGAAAAATTTGCCCTTACTATTGGCAATAGAAGCACAGGAGCACATTCAACTTTACATAAATAGAATTCGACGTCAGCACATTCAAAACGCGTCTGTACCTAACAGAATCACCAGAACGCCAAAGTCGTCGTATGCTACTGGATCACCATATAATAGCGATTCTTCAATATATTACAATGACAATAGTAACTATAATTTGGAAGAGCAAGTAGTCGAATGTAATGCCTCGTCCATTTCGCCCGTTGCAGATTATCAGTTTTCCTCAAATATGTTTCCATCTGACCATATAAACAATAATGACAAGCATAGTAACGACGCAATTACATCAAATGACTTAATTTATACAGCAATGCAGAACGCTAATGTTGATAATCAAAACTAATAGGAACAAACAAAATACTTATAAGTACTAAAAGTTATACCCAACAATGTTAAAAATGATTCTCTTAATAAATAAATGTTTCATAATAAATCTGTTACAGTTATTTATCTTGATAAATTCCATTAATGATTCATAGATTGCTTCACAAACTTCAATGATGAATTCGGAAATTGTTAATTTTCCAAGTCTGAATGTTCAAGTGCGAGTGTCAAAAGTATAACATCGTATAATAAGTCTTCCTCTAAAAATTACGGAAATTAGTATTTAAAGTTATCAAAATTACCTTAACTGTGGCTGAAAGTGTAGTTCATATAAATATTTCACTACATCACTATAGAAAACCCTTCATTCTTCAAGATTACCAGGATAAAAAGGTACTTTAAAGCCAAAAACGGTTTCCTCATTAACACACACATAGAAAGAAATAATTTATAATTAACAAGAAAACAAAAGAAATTACCCACCGGCTAATTACAATCATATGATTGTGACACTGACAAATTGACACTGTCAGTCGACAACCAGTGATACCAACTTAAACAATTCAGTCCATAGACTATAGATAAAATCCTTATAGAGTATCTAGTGTAAAGGCGACCATACACAATATGACATCGATTCAATGTGAAGCTTGTCGTAACAACGTGGAACCGACATCAGTTATCAGATGCTGCAAATGTTTGGATTATTCATGCTTACTGTGTGCTAATATTCCACAAAATGAACACAAGGACACCATTAATTCATGGATATGCCACCTTTGCCGTACTAAGGAAAGAAAAGGTGGGGATAACTCAAATACTCCTGTTAGATTAGTATCAATAAATAGTACACAAAATTCTAATGTCACGCTGCGTAAACAAGTTAAAACTTCTGAATGCACATGTATCTCATCAGATAAAATAAGAGAAATTTTTCGGTCAGAGCTAAAAACATCTATAAAAAAACTTTTCTCACAAGAATTGGACGAGTTTAAGGAATCACTTAAAAGTTTTGAACAATCCTTAAACTTTATAAGTCAGGAATTTGATTCCATGAGGTCGGAGTTAAACTTGCACAAAACCCAAATTAATGAACTGCTGAAAGAAAACGAAACCTTACGTAAAATTAACAGTGAAAACTCAGCTCGTATTCAATATTTTGAACAATTAAATAGATCTACTAACGTTGAAATCCAATGCGTTCCGGAACATAAAAATGAGAATTTAGTGAATATGGTCCAGCAAATAGCGAAAGTTGTTAAATGCCCACTCCCCGACAATGAGATACACTACTGCACTAGAACCGCAAAACTCATGAACAATAGTGATAGACCCAGATCAATTCTCGTTAAATTAAGTAGTCAACGTATGAGAGATAATTTCTTAGGAGCTGTAATTAAATTCAATAAAAGCAATCCAGACAATAAGCTTTCTGCCAGTCATCTTGGGATAGCCACACAAAAAAAAACACCGATCTTTGTAACAGAACACTTAACCCCACAGAATAAATTACTACATGCTGCTGCCCGTCTCAAGGCTAAAGAACTTTCATACCGATTCGTTTGGATTCGCAATGGCAGGATATTTGTACGTAAATCGGAAGGATCTCGATATGTTTATGTACGTGACATGGATACTCTCTCTGAACTTTCATAAATAACCAGAAACAATTATCTCATAAGAAATTATTTGGTATATTTCATTCAAAATGGCGACCCTGAATATATACTATCAGAATGTTAGAGGCCTTCGTACCAAAACTATAGACTTTTTCAAGAACGTGGTATGTAATAATTATGATATTATTATATTGACTGAGACCTGGTTAAATGATAGTATATTTGATTCCGAACTATTTGATGATAGGTATAGGGTTTATAGGCGAGATCGAATGAATAGTGGGTTTCACGCTGAGAAAAATGGCGGAGGTGTACTCATAGCAGTTAATAAAGCCTTAAATTCACGTCGCGTGAAAAACCTTGACTCCAATTGTGAAGATTTGTGGATAGCGCTTGAGACAGCGGGATCATCCAATAGGTCTGGTGACCTGCTTATTTGTGCTGTATATTTACCTCCACCAATACAAAAACATATTCTGGAACATTATTTAGAAAATACGAATCGTGTCATAAGCACATCCTCCGCAGAAAACTATCTGATAGTCGGCGACTTCAATCTTAGCTGCATGAGCTGGATCAAATCTTTCAATATTTCATCTCTTGAAGCATGCCCCAATAATAGCCGATATGCAAACATGTTAACTGATTTTATGGCTCTAAATCAACTGAAACAATATAATCATATATCTAATAACAAAGAAAGAATTTTAGATTTAGTACTCAGTAACTTACCAGTTGCCAACCTTGATGAATGTAAAGATCCTCTTTCTTGTGTTGACCCAATTCACCCCGTTTTAAATTTTAGTATGACCTTTAATAAATCACTTTATTTGCCAAACGCCGAAAATAACTCTAAATTTTGTTTCTTTAAAGCAGATTTTCAAGCTATTAATGCTGACTTGAATTTAGTCGACTGGAATGTTTTGTTTAATGAATGTAGAGATGTAAATGATATGGTTTCCAAATTCTATGACTGCCTTCATAAAATAATCAAATGCAGGGTACCTAAGTATACTTCACGCAAAAGCAGGTATCCTCCGTGGTTTTCTTATAACTTGATCGCACTGCTTAAAGAAAAATATAAATATCGGATGAAAATACGTAAATTTAACAACAACCCACGTGACGTTCACGAGTTCGAAATACTTCAGGTTAGGTGTCGCAAGATTCAGTCAACGTGCTATACTACGTACATACAGAGCCTCGAAAGATCTTTAAGGTCAAATCCAAAACTTTTTTGGTCTTACATAAAGAAAAAGAGAAAAGGACTTAGCTCTTATCCAGCAGAAATGTATTACAACGATGACTGTTCTTCAGATGCACCTACGATATGTAATTTTTTTGCCTCACATTTCTCTTCAGTATTTTCGAATGCCTCTCGTGTTTCCACAAATTTCAACAGTACAATCATAGACAGTATTTTGTCGGTAGATAGCCTTTGCTCTTTATCCGTTAAAGCCGAAGCAGTACTAAAAGTTTTAAAAAGACTGGATCCCTTTAAAGGTGCCGGTCCAGATGGTATTCCATCAATATTTGTCTTGAGATGTGCTTCAGCATTGGCTTCTCCACTTACAATAATTTTTAATGCTTCGCTCAAAGAAGGTACATTTCCTCGCGAATGGAAAGAAGCTAGAGTCACTCCACTTTTTAAGAGTACTGATAGTAGTCGAGTCGAAAATTATAGACCCATTTCCATTCTTTGCATTTTTGCAAAGGTTTTTGAAAAAATTGTTTACCCATTCTTATATTCTGTTTTTCAAAATGTAATTTCACCATATCAGCATGGTTTCGTTAAAGCTAGATCTACTGTCTCTAACCTTGTAACATTAGTTCAGGACCTGTCTCAGGAGGTTGATGCTCGAAATACTGTGGACGTTTTATATACGGATTTTTCGAAGGCATTCGATCGTGTTCAGCATAAGATTCTTCTCGAAAAGCTCAAAAGCATAGGAATTGCAGGGCCTATGTTGAAGTGGTGTGAGTCTTATCTGGATGAGAGGACGTCTAGAGTTGTCCTCAATGGTTATCAATCCGATACTTACTTCAACACATCTGGAGTTCCACAAGGATCGCATCTGGGACCTTTATTGTTTAATATCTTTATTAACGACATTGGGTCATGTTTTCACCATTCAAAGGCCCTTTTGTTCGCTGACGATTTAAAGATATATAAAACAATAAAGGTTTCTTCTGACTATTTGGAATTACAGGATGACTTAAATAATTTAGTGACATGGTGTCAACATAACGATATGCACTTGAACGCTGAAAAATGTTACTATGTACAATTTACAAGATCACATAACTCATTGTCAAGAACATATTCAATTGGAGACCAGCCTCTTAAAAAGTGTGATGAGATTCGGGACTTAGGTATAACACTTGATAAACAACTTAGATTTAATGTTCATATAGACCAAATTGTTAAAAAGTCATTTAACAACCTTGGATTCCTTCTCCGTAATATTAAGGATTTCAAAAATCCAACAACCAAAATAACTTTATACAATTCACTTGTTCGTTCCGGCCTCGAGTATGCAAGTGTTGTCTGGAATCCACACTATGATAAATATATTCATCGCATTGAATCTGTGCAAAAAAGATTTCTTTGGCAATTGACATATAGTTTCAATCTAGGAAATAAGATCAAAACTTATAAGGGTCGTTTGCATCATTTTAAACTTAACTCGTTACAAGACCGTAGGCATATTATTGATGGCATTTTCATTTACAAGCTTATCAATGGCATTATAGATTGCCCATCTCTACTTATGCAGGTTAATTTTATAGCCCCTTCACGCCGCATCCGTCCAAATGCACGTAAATTCCTTGTGGAAACACCCGCTAAATCTAATCTCGGACGTAACTCACCTATGAATAGATTGATGCGTAACTATAACACCATATCAAAAGAGGTAGCTGTCGACTTCTTTCAACAGTCTGTGGACACTATTAAAAAAGAATTGGGTAAACATTATCTTGAAACAAATTAGCAAATATTGTAAGTGTTCTAAAATATGTTTAATGTTTGGGTTTTTTCTTTCTTATGTTTTTCTGATTTCTATTTTACGGTTATTTTTTTTTATGTATATTAATCAGAAATTTTCTAGTAATCCTTAATGTATATTGTAATAAATTATTAATAGTTTATTAGATAAGAACTTTGTTATACTTTTATAATTTTTACTGTGCATGTTGTTGCCGTCTGTAAATGATGTAGCATTCTAAATGTTTCTAAGCAATGTGTATTTTTGCTAATGTACTAATGTAATACATTGTAGATGGCCTTTAATAAATAAATAAATAAATAAATAAATTAGTAGGATGAACTGTTGTCTATACTCTACATTACGATATATTTTGTATAATCATATATATATATCATATACATGTATATGTATTTTTCATGTCTAAAGTTAGAAAGTTTAAATCCGCTTTTGCGTCCTGTCACGCTAAAATGATTACTATCGATTTTAATCCATTATTGAAATTTAATTTTAAATAAATTTTATAAATGTACTAAAAACAATATTAACTTTTATGTGATTACCCTCCTACGTATAAGTTAATCTTCTGTGCAAAATTTAATTCAATGAATCAGATTGTATACAATAATGCAAAACTATATCAAAACAATACCAAATACCTATAATTCACAATTGATTGGAAGTCGACTCAAGTTAATAAAAACGCCTCGGTTACAACCACTCAAATGTCTATCCTAATAAAGTCCGATAGGAGATTCACATAATTTTATTAGAGCCAGCCTATCTTCCCCAAGGATATTAAGCTCGTGTTATTTATTTGAACGTCTTATGTTACCTTCATGAGGACTAATGTTCATGAATTATGTAATGAAAGTATTTCGAGATTCCTCCACTGAACTAAGAATCCGCAATTCGCGTAAAGTGCATTCGTACTAAAATATGGGCATACTTTAAGGAATAATGTCTGTGAGTCCGCGAATAAACGACCGAGTTTGACAGACGTATCTAAATAAAACTAAATAGCGTCGGTTTATTTCGTCGCGAAATGTAAAAATATTGCTGGAAATGTTCGAAATAAATACGACCTTATAAAGAGTGAGCGTTTTCTAAATTTCAAGTTATATAGAATTTTAGATCGAGTTGAATCTGTCAACCTAAACTTTATCATATAACATTTAGTACGCCAAACTGAAAACTCATATATCACATAAAATATTATCGTAAATACATTTCCGAAACTTTACAGTAGTAAAAATTATCGAGACTTTTTGAACTCGTATTTCGTTCAGTCAATAACAGTTTTGTGACAGATTTCTTGCAACGATGACGATATACGTATGACATTTAGTTCAATAAACTAAAAACATCACATTAAACATTGACTTCCTTTATCGTTCTTAATATATCGAAATTTACTTCGGCTTGAACTCGAAACAGTAAATAAACGTAGAGTCCAAGTTTTGAACAAGTTTAGTTTTTGAAAAGCAACAAACAGACTAAATTCGGTACGATGTCCTGTAAACAAAAAGTTTCGGGTCGCAAAGGGGCCACCACGAACTAGAATCATCAATCAATCAAGCCGTGACGGTGAAATTTGTCCGTGTACATGGACAGCTGAGTTCGGCCTTCCGATCCAGTTCCTGGCATATTGAAGCACCGTGCATTATTTTGACAAGTTTCTGTCATCAATGGATTTTGATACAGACGCTTGCTTTTGGTAAGTACTTTGGTGTTAGTTGGTAACTAGGGTCTGATGATTGAGCTGTCAGCTGGCTATAGGAATTCAATAATTGAGAGACGTAACCCCATTGAGATTGGTTTCGGTTGATTCGTCTCGGAGAGTACTTTGGAACAAAATGGAACATTTTATTCATTTATCACGTTCATTAATTTTATTTTGGAATCAAGCTTTTATTTTTAAATTTTTAATTATTTTGTTTTATCTCATGTAATAGACTAAACGTGAAAATCTCGTCCAACAAGCTATAGATTCCAATTCCAAAACTTCCAAGTGGGAAACAAACTGTGGGTACACTTATGTATCCCATTTCTGTTCGCCTTAGTTGTCAGACAGGGCGTAATTATGGGTTAAACTCAACCGGAACCTCTTGAATTTATGTCTTCAACGGAGGAAGTAAATTTGGCGAACGCGATCGAGTGTTCAAACTTAGTATGCATGTTCTTGAAATGGTAGAATGATTTTCTTATTATCGCACTTTGTGTTAACATTATAACAAACTATAATTCTTATAGTTAACTGTTACTTAATATAGAATAAGTCCAATTATATTTGTAGGATTCTACGTGCATAAAGACATATATGAAAGAAAAAAAGAAAGTTAAATCAGTTATATTTTTTTCATCAAATTATTTTATCACTAAAGTTGACATCACCATGGTTGCCCAAAAGTTTCTAGTAACAAAGAGATCAATAATAAAACAGTTCCATAAGCAATTATTGCGAAAAATATTAAAGAATTATTAAATTTGAGCCACATAAGATGCGCAATGTTTTTGGCACATAAGAAGAGAAACAATATTATTGGCTCCATACCAGCTGGCCGGGTACTGCGTGTCTGTTCACACAGTACAGTTAACCAGTTATTAAAAATTTAGCTCGTTTAAATATCCAGTGAACGCGTTAATGTACTTTCAACTTTGAACTGAAAAAAAACTTCTTTTAT
Organism: Junonia litoralis; assembly: GCA_018234925.1. Taxonomy (NCBI): domain Eukaryota; kingdom Metazoa; phylum Arthropoda; class Insecta; order Lepidoptera; family Nymphalidae; genus Junonia; species Junonia litoralis. The sequence continues at coordinate 13,241 of DVWF01000019.1, forward strand.
GCTTCACTTCTTTTAACACTTTCGAAAGCAATTAATTTGTTGGGAAGAACGTTTTCGCTTTCGTTTTAACTAGCTGGTTAGAGGTAATAAAAATTATACCCAAGCGCTAAAAAAACGAATTAAAAAAAGTCAAATTTTAATGTCTGTTGTAGTAAAGTATCAGTAATATCCCACTGCTGGGGCCTATTCTTTTCTTAAGGAGGGAGATAGTTAAGGAGCTTCACCCCGCTGTTCCACTGCCGGTGGACGTACTCGTACATACATGTGTCAGAATTTCTCCCGGCACATAAAGGCTTCCTCGCGACGTTTTCCTTCATCGCTGAGTACAAGATGAATTTAAACACAGCACTTAGAAATTCAGCGGTGCTAGACAGGTTTTAAGCTCGCGACCTTTGGTTACGATCAACGTTTTGTTACTAAGGTTACACTACTGAAGGGCTCCGCAAGCCACGAGCGGAGCAAAGCACGGGAGAGGCCGCGGACGTGCTGCGAAAGCGATCCCGTAG